>JAPFBE010000130.1:0-125940 GCA_034336665.1 Luscinia megarhynchos | reverse complement strand
GATGCTGAGGGTGGAGATGGCGATGGCGATGCTGATGAAGATGCTGAGGATGAAGATGAAGATGAGCGATGATAGCATGAAGATGCTTTGAGGGATGAAGATGACGATGACGATGATGAGCGCAGAAGCGCCGCCGCCGCCGCCGCCGCGGGCCGAAGCGCGGTGGGCGTGGCTCCCGCGCGGCCGCACGCCGCCGCCCCTCACGCGCCGCGTAGCTCCCGTTCGCCGCCGCCGCCGCCATGAGCCCCCCGCCCCCGCGCGCGGCCCCGGTGAGCTGACCCCGGGGGCGGGGGCGAGGCGGCCGACCAATTTACCGCTCAGCGAAATTTTTCGAATTTTTGGGAAAAGAGAAAACCCGCGATTTTGGGGGAGGGGGAGGGATTTGATCTTTGCATTTTCGTTTACATTTGGGGGTTTATTTTTGGGGGTGGGAATTTATGTTTGGGGAGGGGATGATTTTGGGGTTTTGGGGGGTGATGCTGCTTGTAGTGGGGCGGCAGCGGGGGTGGGGAGGGGAACTCGAGGGATTTTGGGGGGTTTTGGGGGAGGGGCGAGTCCCCGAGCGCTCCCGGGCCCCCCAGGACCCCTCGGGATGCTCCGGAACTCCGGTTGCCAGGGCGACGCTCCGGGCTCGGTTCCCATGGCAACCGAGGGGGGGAGGGACCCGTATCCCCCCCATCCCCACGGGAGGAGCCGCGGGAAATTTGTAGGGGATTTTTTGGGGAATTTCGGGGGGTCCCGGGGGTGTCCGAACCCCCGCCCCTCCCCACTGATGGTTTCTTCCGCTTCTTCTTCTCTCTCCCTCCCCCCAAATTCCAATCGCCCCTCCCCCATTTCCCATCATCCCTTCCCGGCCGCCCCTCCCCACCTGACCCGGGACCCCCGTGACCCCCGCGGCCCCTCCCCACACCCCGACCCCCCAAATTCCCCAAAAAATTCCAAATTTTCCACTTTTCCCCAATTTTTATTTTTTCCCCCAATTTTTCTCCTTTTTCCCGCCCCCCAAAATTCCCCAAATTCTCCCAATTTCCCCAAAATTCCTCCCCCAATTCCCCCCTCATTTCCCCTCCTGCCAACCCCAAAATTTCCCAAATTTTCCCCCAAATTTCTCCCCAATTTTCTCAGCCATTTCCCTTTATCTGCCCCTCCCCATTTCCCCAAATTTCCCCAAAATTTTCCCAAAATTTCCTCCCCAAATTCCCCCAAATTTCTTCCCCAAATTTCCCCAAACTTTCCACCAAATTTCCCCAAATTCCTCCCAAATTTCCCCAATTTTTTCCCCATTTCACCCCCAATTTCTCCCCGTTTCCCCCAAAAATTTTTTCCTCCCCATTTCTCCCAAATTTTTCCCATTTCCCCCAAATTTCCCCCAATCCTCCTCGCACCCCCAAATTTTCCCAAATTTCCTCCCTGCTTCCCCCAAATTTCCCCAAATTCCTCCCAAATTTTCCTCCCAATTTTTCCCCATTTCTTCCTGACATCCTCCAAAATTTCTCCCCATTTCTCCCAAATTTCCCCAAATTTTTCCCCAAATTTTTCCCCCATTTTGTCCCCAAATTCCCTCCCCACTTTCCACAATTCTTTTCCCAAATTTCCTCCCAATTTCCTCCCAAATTTTCCCCAATCCTCCCCATTTCTAGCTCCCCAAATTCTTCCCAATTTTTCCCCGTTTAATTTTCCCAATTTCCCCCAAAATTTCCTCCCGTTTCCCTGATTCTCCCCCAAATTTTCCCCCAAATCTCCCTCACTCCTCCGAAATCCCCCAAATTTCCTCCCAAATTTCCTCCCAAATTTCCCCCCATTCCTCCCAAATTTTCCCGATTTTCCCCGGATTTCTTCCCCACGTTTCCCCAAATTCCCCCCAAATTTCTTCCCCATTTCCTCCTCCATTTTTCTCCCCGAAATGTTCTAAATTCCCCTAAAATTTCCTCCAAATTTCTCTCAAGCTTCCCCAAATTTTCACTAATGTGCCCCAATTTTTCTCCCCAAATTCCCCCAAATTTCCTCCCAAGTTCACCCCAAATTTTCCTCCATTCCTCCCCCAAATTTTCCCCAAATCTCCCTAAAATCCCCCAAATCCCCTCAAATCCTCCCAAAATCCTCCAAACCTTTCCAAATCTCCTCAGAGCTCCCCCAATTCTTCCCAAACCCCCCAAAAGATTCGAAATTCTCCCCTAAACCACCCAAACCCCTCAAAATTTTCCCCCCAAATTCCCCCCCTAAATACCCCAAAACCCCAGATTCCCTCCACCTCCGATCTTCCCAAAGTCACAAAGATTCCCCAAACACCCCTAAAAGCTGTCACATTTCCCCCAAAATCCCCAAAACCTCCCAAAATTTCCTCGAGAAATTCCCTAAATTCCCCAAAATCCCCCAAAACCTCCCAAATTCCCCCCAAAGTCCCTCCTCAAAATCCCCCACCTCTCAGATTCATCTCCGAAACGTCCCCTCAAAGCTCCCCAAAGTCCCCCAAATCCCCAAAGTCCCCCAAACCTCACCCCCAAACAGCAATCTCCCTCCACCCTCCCACAACCCCCCCTAAAACAGCCCCCGCCTCTCTCCCCTCTCCCACCCCACTTAGCACCCCTCCTCCTCCCCACCATGTCGGCCTCCTCCCTCACCCTCGCTCCTGGCCTTTGGCCCTCCTCTCCCCTCGCGCCGCCCTCCCCCTCCTCCTCGGGCTGCTGTTCCTCCTCTGCCGCCCGGCGGACCTCAGCGCTTCGCTGGGTCTTTAATGCACGCTGGCCTGCGCGAGCGCGCGACCTGAGCAACGAGCTGCTGGGGCCGTGCAGGCGTTCTGGGGTGCCCTCGCCAGCGCCCGGCCTCGGCCCGGCCGCTAGGCGGAGCGCGGCTCAGGGCGGCGGCGTCCGGGTGCGGCCTTCGCGCCCGCTCTGCCCTCAGAACCTGCCCAGCGCAGCGCTGATGCTGCCGCTGTGCCTCAGCTGACAGCCTGAGGCGGCGGGCCTGCGATGTGGCCTTGGAGGCCGAGGGACTGCTCTGTACTCTGAACTCGTTGCCCACCGAGGGATGGTAACACACACCTGCACACCTGTGCCACCTGGATACACCTGGGCAGGTACACCTGGAGCACAGCTGGGTGTGAGCGCCAAGGCGAGCGACTGCCTGTGCCTGGACTCACGCGCTCCACCCGAGGGATGGTAATTGCACCTGGGGGAAAGGTGTGACACACCTGGGGTACACCTGGATATACCTGGGGTATGTGGGCACACCTGGGGTATGTGGGGTACACCTGGGTACAGCTGGGTGTGAGCGCAGAGCGAGGACTGCCTGTACCTGAACCTCTACGTGCCCACCGAGGATGGTAATTGCACCTGGGGAAAGGTGTGACACACCTGGGGTACACCTGGATATACCTGGGGTATGTGGGGCACACCTGGGGTATGTGGGGTACACCTGGGTACAGCTGGGTGTGAGCGCAGAGCGAGGACTGCCTGTACCTGAACCTCTACGTGCCCACCGAGGATGGTAAATACACACCTGTGTGCACCTGGGGTACACCTGGATACACCTGGGGTATGTGGGGTACACCTGGGGATGGGTGGGATAGAGCTGGAGTGTGAGTGCAGAGCGAGGATTGCCTGTACCTGAACCTCTACCTGCCCACCGAGGATGGTAATTGCACCTGGGGACAGGGTGTGACACACCTGGGGTACACCTGGATACACCTGGGGTATGTGGGGTACACCTGGGATAGAGCTGGGCACACCTGGGTACAGCTGGGTGTGAGCGCAGAGCGAGGACTGCCTGTACCTGAACCTCTACGTGCCCACCGAGGATGGTAAATACACCTGGGGTACACCTGGAGACAGGTGTGACACACCTGGGGCACACCTGGATACACCTGGGGATGGATGGGATAGAGCTGGGTGTGAGTGTGGGGTGTGACAGAGCGAGGATTGCCTGTACCTGAACCTCTACGTGCCCACCGAGGATGGTAAATACACACCTGTGTGCACCTGGGGTACACCTGGATATACCTGGGACAGGTGTGACACACCTGGGGATGGGTGGGATAGAGCTGGGCACACCTGGGCACACCTGGGGCACACCTGGGCACACCTGGGCACACCTGGGGCACACCTGGGCACACCTGGGCACACCTGGGGCACACCTGGGGCACACCCGGGGCACACCTGGGCACACCTGGGCACACCTGGGCACACCTGGGGCACAGCTGGGCACAGCTGGGGCACAGCTGGGCACAGCTGGGGGCAGGTATGGCGCACCTGGGGATGTGTTGGACACACCTGGGGACAGGTAAGGGACAGGGACACACCTGGGCACAGGTGAGGGAGGGGTGGGAATTGTGGGGGTGGGCGTGGCTGTGGAAATAGGGCGTGGCCGGGTGAGATGGGCGTGGCCAGGTGAGATGGGTGTGGCCAGGTGAGATGGCTGTGGCCAGGTGAGACGGGCGTGGCCGGGTGTGACCAGGTGAGATGGGCGTGGCCAGGTGAGAGGGGCGTGACCAGGTGAGAGGGCGTGACCAGGTGAGATGGGTGTGGCCAGGTGAGATGGGTGTGTGGCCAGGTGAGACGGGCGTGGCCAGGTGAGAGGGGCGTGGCCAGGTGAGATGGGTGTGGCCAGGTGAGATGGGTGTGGCCAGGTGAGAGGGGCGTGGCCAGGTGAGATGGGCGTGGCCAGGTGGAGACAGTGGCCAGGTGAGATGGGCGTGGCTGTGGAAATAGGGCGTGGCCGGGTGAGATGGGCGTGGCCAGGTGAGATGGGTGTGGCCAGGTGAGATTGGGGAAATTTAAGGAAAATTTCTGAAAATTTTTGGGGGAAAGGGGGCGGGGCCAAGGATGGGGGAGGGGCGGCCCTTCCCAAATCTCGGCCCCCGAAATGGGGAGAAAAAAGGAAAAAGTAGCAAATTTTAGGAAGGAATTTTGGGCAAAACCCTAAAAATTGGCGGAAAAATGGGCGGGGAAATGGGAGGGGCGTGGCCTGGCTGACCCTGCCCTCAACGCACGTGCCCCCGCCCCCACGCCTCGGGTCCCAGTGTCCGTCTGTCCATCCCAGTGTCCATCTGTCCATCCCTGTGTCCATCTCGTCCATCCCAGTGTCCATCCCGGTGTCCATCTGTCCATCCCTGTGTCCATCTGTCCATCCCAGTGTCCATCTGTCCATCCTGTGTCCATCAGTCTCATCCAGTGTCCATCCAGTGTCCGTCTGTCCATCCAGTGTCCATCCCAATGTCCATCTGTCCATCCCAGTGTCCGCTCATGTCCATCCAGTGTCCGTCTGTCCATCCCAATGTCCATCTGTCCATCCCAGTGTCCGTCTGTCCATCCAGTGTCCATCCCAGTGTCCGTCTGTCCATCAGTGTCCGTCTGTTCATCCAGTGTCCGCTCTGTCCATCCCAATGTCCATCCCAGTGTCCATCCAGTGTCCGCTCTGTCCATCCCAGTGTCCGTCTGTCCATCCCAGTGTCCATCCCAATGTCCATCTGTCCATCCCAGTGTCCGTCTGTCCATCCAGTGTCCATCCCAGTGTCCGTCTGTCCATCCAGTGTCCGTCCTGTCCATCCAGTGTCCGCTCTGTCCATCCCAATGTCCATCTGTCCATCCCAGTGTCCGTCTGTCCATCCCAGTGTCCGTCTGTCCATCCCAATGTCCATCCCAGTGTCCATCCAGTGTCCGTCCTGTCCATCCCAGTGTCCGTCTGTCCATCCCAGTGTCCATCCCAGTGTCCGTCTATTGTCCATCCCAGTGTCCATCCAGTATCCGCCTGTCCATCCCAGTGTCCGTCTGTCCATCCAGTGTCCATCCCAGTGTCCGTCTGTCCATCCCAGTGTCCATCCCGGTGTCCGTCTGTCCATCCCAGTGTCCGTCTGTCCATCCAGTGTCCATCCCAGTGTCCGTCTGTCCATCCAGTGTCCATCCCAATGTCCATCTGTCCATCCCAGTGTCCATCTGTCCATCCCAGTGTCCATCCCAGTGTCCGTCTGTCCATCCAGTGTCCGTCTGTCCATCCCAATGTCCATCCCAGTGTCCGTCTGTCCATCCAGTGTCCGTCTGTCCATCCCAGTGTCCGTCTGTCCATCCGTCCCCCGCCCCGCCCCTCCCCCACCCCATTTTTTTCCCGCATTTTTTTCCCTGTTTTCCCACTTTTCGGGAAATTTTTTTTCTCCCCCCGCCTCTCTTTTATTTTTTTTAACATTTTTCGGGGGTTCGGGGGCGGAGCTTTGAACCTCCCACAACCCCCCCAAATTTTTCATTTTTGCGGGAGACAACGCCAAAAAAATAAAATTTAAAAAAATAAAAAACACCACAAAATTTTTTTAAATTTTTCCCCCTTTTCCCCGAGCCGTTTTTTTCCATTTTAAAAAAATTTTAAATTTTCTCCTCCTCCCCTCCAACCCCGGCCCCCCGTTTTGGCTCCTTTTGGCCCCAAATATTTTTTTCCTCCTTCTCTTCCCTCGGTCCAGGTTTGCTTTCGGCAAAAAGCTAGGACGGGCCATGGCCGGCGGCCCCCCGGACTCACAGGTAGTTTGTGCATGTTTTGGGGGCGAATTCCGCCTTTTGGGGTTTTTGGGTCCTTCTTTTTTTTGGTTCTTTCCCCCTCCCCCAACTCGTTTCTTTCTCTTTTTCTTTTTTTTCGGGTTCTTTTCCCTCCCGAAATCTTTTTGAGCCTTCTTTTGGTTCTTCTTTTTTTCTTTGGGGGTGCGGAGGCTTTGAGGGTTTTTGGATTTTGTTGGGGGCTCTTTTGGCTTTTTTAGGGGGTTTTTTTGGGATTTTTGGGATTTTTGGGGGTTTTGGGGTTTTTTGGGGTGTTTTAGTGGTTTTTGGGGTGTTTTTGGTGTTTTTTTGGGATTTTTGGGTTTTTGGGGGTTTTTGGGGTTTTTGGCTTCTTCGGCGGGGGTTTGGGGAGTTTTTGGTTTTTGGTTTTTTTTGTTCTTTTTCTTTTTTTTGGTTTTTGGTTTTTCTCTGGTTTTGGGACGCCCCTCCCCCATGTCCCCTTCCCCCCCTCCCCCTTTGCTCATTGTCCCCAAATTGGGAAGGGACACGAAAATGACCCCAGAGTGACCCCAAGTGTGACCTTAAAGTGACCCCGAAGTGACCTCCCCAGGATGGACCTTCCCAAAAATCAATGTCCCCAAATTTCGGGGTGTCCCCAAATCCCCCAAATCCCCCAAATCCCTCCAGTGTCCCCAATGTCCCAAATGTCCCCAAATGTCCCCAGTGTCCCCAATGTCCCCAATATCCCAAATTCCCCCAATGTCCTCAATGTCCCCAAATCACCCCAATGTCCCCAATCCCTCCAGTGTCCCCAGTGTCCCCAATTCTCCCAATGTCCCCAATTCCTAATGTCCCAAATCTCCCAAATCCCCTAATGTCCCAAATGTCCCTTAAATTCCCCAAATGTCCCCAGTGTCCCAAATCCCCTCAATGTCCCCCAGTTACTCCCAGTGTCCCTAATGTCCCCAATATCCCAAATCCCCCCTAATGTCCTCAATGTCCCCAATCCCCAATCACCCCAATGTCCCTAAATCCCCCCAAATCCCTCCCAGTGTCCCCAATGTCCCCAATGTTTAAATTCCCCAATCCCCAGTGTCTCCAAATCCCCCAAATCCCTCCAGTGTCCCCAATGTCCCCAAATCCCAAATCCCCCAAATCCCCCAGTGTCCTCAATGTCTAATCACCCTCAATGTCCCCAATTTCCCCAATGTCCCAAATCCCCCAAATCCCCCAGTGTCCCGCTGTCCCCAACTGTCTCCCCGTGTCCCCAGACATCCGGGGACAGCCGCAAGAAGCTCGGTGATGCTGTTCCTGCACGGGCGGCTCCCTACATGGAGGGCACGGGGAACATGTGTTTGATGGCAGCGTGCTGGCGGCCTCCACGGTAACGCCATCGTGGTCACCATGAACTACACGCCTGGGCGTGCTGGGTGAGGGCCTGGGGACACTGGGGACACTGGGAGACATTGTGGGGGACACTGGGGATTTGGGGATTTAAGGGATTTGGGGACATGTTTGATGGCAGCGTGCTGGCGTGCCTACGGCTAGCGTCATCGTGGTCACCATGAACTACCGCCTGGGGCGTGCAAGGGTGAGGACACTGGGGACACTGGGGACACTGGGGACATTGTGGGGACACTAAGGGGATTTGGGGACTTTGGGGGATTTGGGACATGTTTGATGGCAGCGTGCTGGCGACCTCACGGCAACGTCATGTCGTGGTGACCATGAACTACCGCCCAGGGCGTGCTAGGGTGAGGGACACTGGGGACACTGGGAGACATTGGGGACACTGGGGATTTGGGGATTTGGGGATTTGGGGACGTGTTCAGACGGCAGCGTGCTGGCGGCCTACAATGCTAACGTCATCGTGGTCACCATGAACTACCGCCTGGGAGCGCAAGGGTGAGGGCCTGGGGACATTGTGGGAGACACTAAGGGAACATTGTGGGGACACTGAGGACATTGTGGGGGACACTGGGGACACTGGGGAGTTTGGGATTTGGGGGATTTGAGGATTTGGGGCGTGTTCGACGGGACAGCGTGCTGGCTGACCCCTCTGTAGCGTCATCGCTGGTCACCATGAACTACCGCCCTGGGCGTGCTGGGTGAGGGCCTGGGGACACTGGGGACACTGGGGACATTGTGGGGACACTGGGGGATTAGAAGGATTTGGGGGATTTGGGGACATGTTTGATGGCAGCGTGCATGACCACGGCAACGTCATCGTGGTCACTATGAACTACCGCCTGGGGCGTGCTGGGTGAGGGACACTGGGGACACTGGGGACACTAGAGAACATTGTGGGACACTGGGGGGATTTGGGGATTTGGGGGATTTGGGGACATGTTTGATGGCAGCGTGCTAGCGGCCTACGACAACGCCATCGCGGGTGACCATGAACTACCGCCTGGGCGTGCTGGGTGAGGGACACTGGGGACACTGAGGACATTGGGGACACTGGGGGATTTGAGATTTGGGGGATTTGGGGGCGTGTTCGACGGGCAGCGTGCTGGCTGCCCACGGCAACGCGTCATCGCGGGTCACCATGAACTACCGCCTGAAGTGCTGGGTGAGGGCTTGGGGACACTGGGGACACTGGGGACACTGGGGACATTGTGGGGACACTAGACACTGGGGACACTGGGGGACACTGGGGATTTGGGGACATTGTGGGGATTTGGGATTAGAGTTTGGGGGATTTGGGGGATTTGGGGACACTGGGGGGTTGGGGGGATTTGGGGATATTTTGGTGCCCTGATGGGTGTCCCCACAATGTCCCCAATGTCCCTCGGTGTCCCCAGGGTTCCTGAGCGCACGGGTGACCAGGCTGCCAAGGGTATTCGCGGGCTGTGTCCCCAATGTCCCCAGTGTCCCTTTGGTGTCCCCAATGTCCCCACAATGTCCCTTTGATGTCCCCAATGTCCCTCTCAGGGTTCCTGAGCTGTCCTGGCTGTGTCCCCACAATGTCCCCAATGTCCCTTTGGTGTCCCCAATGTCCCCTCAATGTCCCCTCAATGTCCCCAATGTCCCCAAATCCCTCCCAGGGTTCCTGAGCACGGGTGACCAGGCTGCCAAGGGCAATTACAGACTGTGTCCCCAATGTCCCCAGTGTCCCCAATGTCCCCAATGTCCCTCTCAGGGTTCCTGAGCTGTCCCTGGCTGTGTCCCCACAATGTCCCCAATGTCCCCTCGGTGTCCCCAGGGTTCCTGAGCACGGGTGACCAGGCTGCCAAGGGCAATTACAGACTGTGTCCCCAATGTCCCTTTGGTGTCCCCAATGTCCCTTTGGTGTCCCCAGGGCTCCTGAGCTGTCCCTGGCTGTGTCCCCACAATGTCCCTTTGGTGTCCCCAGGGTTCCTGAGCACGGGTGACCAGGCTGCCAAGGGCAATTACGGGCTGTGTCCCCAGTGTCCCTTTGGTGTCCCCAATGTCCCCAATGTCCCCTCGGTGTCCCCAGGCTTCCTGAGCACGGGTGACCAGGCTGCCAAGGGCAATTACGGGCTGCTGGACCAGATCCAGGCGCTGCGGTGGCTGCACGAGAACGTCGGGCACTTCGGGGGGGACCCGCAGCGCATCACCATCTTCGGCTCAGGCGCCGGCTGCTCGCCAGCCTGCTCATCCTGTCCCACCACTCCGAAGGTGACAGAGCCCGGCGCCTCTGGGCGGGGGGAAATCCACGGGGATGGCTCCAAAAGTAACTGTGGGGGGGAACATCCCGCTGGGATGGCGCCAAAATTCATAATGGGGTCTCAAAACTGCTGGGAATGACACCAAAATTAACTCTGGGGGAAAAAATCCCATGGGGATGGCTCTAAAATTAACTGTGGGGGGGAACATCCTGCGGGAATGACACCAAAATTCATAACGGGGTCCCAAAACTGCTGGGGATGGCGGAAAATTTAATTCTGGGGGAAAAAAATCCCGTGGAAATGGTTCTAAAAGTAACTCTGGGGGGGAAAAAATCCGTAGGAATGGTTCTAAAATTAACTGTGGGGGAAGATCCCGCTGGGATGGCACCAAAAATTCATAACGGGGTCTCAAAACTGCCGAGAATGGAGGAAAATTTAATTCTGGGGGGAAAAATCCCGTGGGAATGGTTCTAAAAGTAACTCTGGGGGAAAAAATCCTGCAGGGATGGTGCCAAAATTCATATTGGGGTCCCAAAACTCCGGGGAATGGCGGAAAATTTAATTCTGGGGGAAAAAACCCTAATCCCCATAACCCCAAATACCCCAAACCCCAATCCTTGTGATTCTGATGACCTCAACCCCCAAACTAACTTCCCGATCCCCATTAACACCCTAAAAACCCCAAATCTCCCCAGGGCTGTTCCAGAAGGCCATCGCTTCAGAGCTGCACGGCCATCAAACCCAAATCCCAAACACCCCAAACCCCAAACACCCCAAATCCCCCATTAACACCCTAAAACCCCAAATCTCCCCAGGGCTGTTCCAGAAGGCCATCGCCCAGAGCAGCACGGCCATCAAACCCAAATCCCAAACACCCAAACCCCCAAACACCCCAAATCCCCCATTAACCCCCAATGAACCCCCAAATCTCCCCAGGGCTGTTCCAGAAGGCCATCGCCCAGAGCAGCACGCCATCAAACCCAAACCCCAAACACCCCAAACCCCAAACACCCCAAATCCCCCATTAACCCCCAATGAACCCCAAATCTCCCCAGGGCTGTTCCAGAAGGCCATCGCCCAGAGCGACGTGCTATCAAACCCAAACCCCAAACACCCCAAACCCCAAATCTCCATAACCCCAAACACCCCAAATCCCCCATTAACACCCTAAAATCCCCCAAATCTCCCCAGGGCTGTTCCAGAAGGCCATCGCCCAGAGCTAGGCACCGCCATCGCCAGCTGGTCCGTCAACTACCAGCCGCCAAGTACACGCCGGGCTGCTGGCGGCCAAGGTGGGCTGCGAGCGGCCGACACCGGGCGCCCGCCGCCGAAGTGCTCATGGCTGGCAGCCCTTCCAGCCCTGGTGGACCAGGACGTGCAGCCCGCCCGCTACCACGGGCTCGGGTCGTGGTGGACGGCGACGTGTGCCCGGACGACCCCCGAGATCCTGATGCAGCAGGGCGAAGTTCTCAACTACGACATCCTCATCGGGCGTCCAACCAGGGCGAGGGGCTCAAGTTCGTGGAGGACTCGCTGGAGAGCGAGGACGGCATCTCGCCTCCCTACTTCGACTTCACGGTGTCCAACTTCGTGGACAACCTGTACGGGTACCCGAGGGCAAGGACATCCCGCGGGAGACCATCAAGTTCATGTACACGGACTGGGCCGACCGGCCAACGGCGAGATGCGGCGCAAGACGCTGCTGGCGCTCTTCACCCGACCACCAGTGGGTGGCGCTGGCGTACGGCCACGGCTGCTGCACCGAAAGTACCAGTCGCCCGTTTACTTTCTACACCTTCTACCACCACTGCCAGACGGACGCTGGCCCGAAAGTGGGCGGACGCGGCGCGACGGCGACTGTGATCCCTACGTGTTCGCGTGCCCATGGTGGGCTTACACCGACCTCTTCCCCTGCAACTTCTCCAAGAACGACGTCATGCTCAGCCGTGGTGATGACCTACTGGACCAACTTCGCCAAGACGGGTGGGTGGGGGGCGGGGTCGGTGGTTGGGTTGTAGAGTGGTCAGTTGGTCAGTGTGACGGGTGGTTGGGTGGTCATTTGGTCAGTTGGGTGGCTGGGTGGTCAGTTGGGTGTTTGAGTGGTCATTTGGATGAAGACTTGAGTGGTTGGTTCATTAGTTGCTGGATGGTCAGTTGGGTAGTTGAGTGGTCAGTTGGGTGGTCAGTTGGTCAGCTGGGTGCTTGAGTGATCATTTGGATGAAGGCTTGAGAGGTTGGTTCATTGGTCAGTTTTTGGTTGGTCAGTTGAGTGGTTGAGTGGTCAATTGGGTGGTTGGGAGGTCGGTTGGGTGGTCAGTTGGTCAGTGTGACAGTTGGGTGGTTAGGTGGTCAGTTGGGTGGTAGAGTGGTCATTTGTTGAGTGGTCAGTTGGATGAAGGCTTGAGTGGTTGAGTGGTTGGTTCATTGGTCAGTTGTTGGATGATCAGTTGAGTGGTTGAGTACATGGTTGAGTGGTCAGTTGGGTGGTCAGTTGGTCAGTGTGACAGTTGGATGGTTGAGTGGTCAGTTGGGTGGTTGGATGGTCAGTCAGTTGAGTGGTCAGTTGGATGGTCAGTTGGGTGGTCAGTTGGGTGGTTTTTGGTTGGTCAGTTGGTCAGTCAGTCAGTTGATGGTTTTTTGGTCGGTTGGGTGGTCAGCTGTTGGTTGGTCGATCAGTTGGTCAGTCGGTCAGTCAGTCAGTTGGTCACTCCCTGTCCTCCCCCCACAGGGACCCGAACCAGCTGGTCAGTTGGTCAGTCAGTCAGTTGAATGTTTTTTTGGTCGGTTGTTGGTTGGTCAGTTGATCAGTCAGTCAGTCAGTCCATTGGTCAATTGGTCAGTCTTTCAGTCGGTCAGTTGAATGTTTTTTTGGCCAGTTAGTTGATCAGTTGTTGGTTGATCAGTTGTTCGTCGATCAGTTCATCAGTTGATTAGTTGCTCAATTGGTCTGTTGGTCAATTGGTCAGTTGGTCAGTGAGTCAGTTGATGGTTTTTTGGTCAGTTGGGTGGTTGGTTGGTCAGTTGCTGGTTGATCAGTTGTTGGTCGATCAGTTCATCAGTCAGTTGGTCAATTGGTCAGTTGGTCAATTGGTCAATTGGTCAGTTGATCAGTGGTTGGTCGATCAGTTGATCAGTTGGGTGGTTGCTCAATTGGTCTGTTGGTCAATTGGTCAGTTGCTCAGTGGTTCAGTGAGTCAGTTGATGGTTTTTTGGTTGGTTGGGTGGTTGGTTGGTCAGTTGCTGGTCGATCAGTTCATCAGTTGATCAGTTGGTCATTTGGTCAGTTGTTCAGTCGGTCAATTGGTCAATTGGTCAGTTGTTCAGTGAGTCAGTTGATGGTTTTTGGTCGGTTGAGTGGTCGGTTGGTCAGTTGATCAGTTGGGTGGTTTTTTGGTTGGTTGGGTGATCAGTTGTTGGTTGATCAGTTCATCAGTCCATCAGTTGGTCAATTGGTCAGTCGGTCAATTGGTCCATTGGTCAATTGGTCAGTTGATCAGTGGTTGGTTGATCAGTTGGGTGGTTGCTCAATTGGTCAGTTGGTCCATTGGTCAGTGGTTCAGTGAGTCAGTTGATGGTTTTTTGGTCGGTTGGGTGGTCGGTTGGTCAGTTGATCAGTTGGTTGATCAGTTGCTCAGTTGGTCAGTTGGTCAGTCCGTCCATTGGTCAGTTGGTCAGTTGGTCAGTGAGTTGATGGTTTTTTGGTCACTTGGGTGGTTGGTTGGTCAGTTGATCAGTTGATCAGTTGGTCAGTTGGTCAATTGGTCAGTCGGTCAATTGGTCAGTCAGTCAATTGGTCCATTGGTCAATTGGTCAGTTGGTCAGTGAGTCAGTTGATGGTTTTTGGTCGGTTGGGTGGTCGGTTGGTCAGTGGTTGGTTGGTCAGTTGTTCAGTGGTTGCTCGATCAGTTCATCACTTGATCAGTTGCTCAGTTGGTCAGTCCGTCCATTGGTCAGTTGGTCAGTGGTTCAGTGAGTCAGTTGATGGATTTTTGGTTGGTTGGTTGGTCAGTTGACCAGTTGTTGGTCAATCAGTTGATCACTTGATCAGTTGCTCACCTGGTCAATTGGTCAGTTGACCAGTTGATCAGTTGGGTGGTTTTTTTGGTTGGTCAGTGGTTGGTTGCTCAGTTGATCAGTTGTTGCTCGATCAGTTGATCACTTGATCAGTTGCTCAGTTGGTCAGTCCGTCCATTGGTCAGTTGGTCAGTTGGTCAGTGAGTCAGTTGATGGATTTTTGGTCGGTTGGGTGGTCGGTTGGTCAGTTGTTGGTTGATCAGTGGTTGCTCGATCAGTTGATCAGTTGGGTGTTATTTTTGGCTGGTTGGTTGATCAGTTGTTGCTCGATCAGTCGATCACTTGATCAGTCGATCACTTGATCAGTCGCTCACCTGGTCAGCCGGTCACTGCCCCTCCCCCACAGCGACCCCAACCAGCCGGTCCCGCGAGGACACCAAGTTCATCCACACCAAGCCCAACCGCTTCGAGGAGGTCGTGTGGACGCCGACGGCAAGGACAAGCGCCACCTGCACATCGGCTCAAGCCGCTGCGTGCGCGACCACTCACCGCGCCAACAAGGTGGCGTTCTGGCTGGAGCTGGTGCCGCACCTGCACACGCTGCGCCTGCCGCCCCCCGCCCCCACCGCGGCGCGCGCCGCGCCCCCCCGCCGCGCCCCGGCCACGCGGCGCCCCCCGGCGCTGCCCACGCCGCGCGCTGAGGAGGAGGATGAGGATGGCGATGGGGGCGGGGACGACGCGCGGCGCCGCTTCGCGCCCTTCCCCGGCGACTCGCGCGACTACAGCGCGGAGCTGAGCGTGACCGTGGCCGTGGGCGCGTCCCTGCTCTTCCTCAACATCCTCGCCTTCGCCGCGCTCTACTACAAGCGGGACAAGCGGCCGCTGCCGGACCCGCGGGGGGATGGGCGCCGCGGGGTGGGGCTGGGGGCGGTGGGAGGGCGCTGCTGCCCCTCCCCGCGCCGCTCACCCTGCCCCTCCCCCCGCGGGCGGCGCCCAACGACCCTGCTGGGCGGGGGGAGGGGAGGAGGAGCTGGTGCAGCTGCAGATGAAGCACCCCAAAAATCTTGGTGGGGGTGGGGTGGGGGTGGGGAGCGCCGCCCCTCCCCCGCGGTGCGGGGGCGCGGGGGCGGGGCCGCCGGACTACACGCTGGCGCTGCGGCGCAGCGCCCGAGGACGCGGGCCCCGCTGCCCCCCAACACCATCACCATGGTCCCGGGGGCTGCCGGCCCTGCCCCCTTCGGCGCGCTCTTTCCCCCGCCCGCGCACAGCCGCGCTGCCCCACCCCCACTCCACCACGCGGGGTATAGGGGAGGGGCGGGGGCCCATCCCCCGCTTGTGTGAAAGCGCCCCCCAAGAAACTGCCCCTCCCCTAAAAACTGCCCTCCCCCACCCCACCACGCGGGTATATGGAGGGCGAGGGGGGGCGAGAGACCACCCCCCACCCGTGAGAAACCCCCCAAAAAATGTCCCACCCCCTCAAAACGGCCCCTCCCCCACTCAAACTGCCCCTCCCCCACTCAACTGCCCCACCCCCACTCCACCACGCGGGTATAGGGGGAGGGGGCGAGGGGGGATGGGGAGACCATCCCCCACCCGTGTGAACCCCATAAAACTGCCCCATCCCCCCTAAAAACTGCCCCTCCCCACACAAACTGCCCTCCCCCACTCCACCACGCAGGTATAGGGGGAGGGGCGAGGGGGGCGAGAGACCATCCCCCACCCGTGTGAACCCATAAAAATTGCCCCTCCCCCTCAAAACGGCCCCTCTCCCCCCACTCAAACTGCCCTCCCCCCACTCAAACTGCCCCTCCCCCCACCCGCCTCACCCATCCCCCACCCTCTCTACCCCCACCCCTCCCCCCACTCCCCGGGCTCAAAGTGGGGAGGGGAGAAAAAAATTTGGGGGACCCCTCCCTCCCCCCTCAGTCACCTCGATCCCGCCCCCTCCCCCACCCGCGCGCCTGGAATGGGACTCTGTGGGAGGGGCGCGACTCCCCAAAATGGGGAACCCCTCCCCCACCCCACCCCCCACCCCCGCCCTCGAAAAAATTTGGGAACTCCCTCCCTCCCCCACCCCCTTCGGAAATTCCCGGTTCCCGAACCGGGGAACCCCCAAAATAAATATCAGGGCCCCCTCCCTCCCCACAAATATCAGGGGCCCCTCCCCCCAGCCTGCTGCCGCCCCTCCCCACCCCGGGAGGGACACCCCCACCCCCAAAAAACAAACAAACCCGCATGGGAACCCGCCCCTCCCCCACCCCTCCCCCCGGCGGGGATTTTGGGAGGGGCCGCCCCGCCCGGGTGGGGAGGGACGTCGGCCGCCCTCCCCCACCCCCCGGGTTGGGATTTTTCGCCGCTTTTTCCGCGCAGAGATTCGTGCCAAACGCGGGGAGGGGCGGGGAGGGGAAAGGTCCCGGCCCCTCCCCCACCCCCTCCCCCTTCCGCCGCCCCTCCCCCACCCCGGGCCGTGACCTTTGACCCCGTCGCCGCGGAGACCGAGGGGGGGAGGGGAGGGAGCGATGACGTCACCGGCTGCCGTGATGACGTCATCGCAGCGGGCGGGGGCCCTGGAAATTTTGGCGGTTCCGCGTGACGTCACCCCCGTGACGTCATCGTTCACAAGGGAACGTTTCATGTGACGTCACTGTTACCCTCGTGATTATGTCATCACGCAACGTCATAGTCCTTGTGACGTCATCCGGCCATCGCTAGTGACGTCACAAATACAGCGACTCCACTGTCCGTGATGACGTCACCTCTGACGCAATCCAGGCCCACAATGATGTCATCATCTGTGACGTCATTGGCCGACACGGTGAGGTGACCCTTGACGTCATCGGTCACTCTGTGACGCCACCAGACTCGATGGCATCACCACGCCATGGTGTCATCGCCCTCGCGGACGCCATTGGTTGCAGCAGTGACGTTGCCTCCCCGCGGACGCCATCGACGCTACGGCAATGCCGCTCCCTGTGACGCCACCGTTGTAACTGAGACACCCGTGACGCCACTAATGTCTCGCGAGTGACGTCACATCTATGACATCACCGAAGTTCAATCAGCGTCGCCCCCCTCTCTGTGACGTCACAGCTCCCAGTTATGACGTCACCACTCAGAGGCGATGTTTCCCAGTGACGCCACCGGCCGCCCATGACGCCACAGAACCCGCGATGACGTCACCAGGTTCTCTGACGCTGTCACCGTTTCGCCGTGATGACGTCACCCGTTGCCATGGAGACGCCCCTCCTCAGCTCTCCGCGCCCCTCCCCCACCCCAGAGCTTCTATTTTTATTCCCGGGGGGGCCGCGGGGGGAGGGGAGGTGGGGAGGGGCGAGGGGGAGGGGCGGGAGCGGGGGAGGGGCGGGGGGAGGGGCGGCCCCTGCGGGCGTTTTTAATTAAAAACAAATAATTAAAAAAAAGAGAGAGAGAAAAAAAAATTTACAAAACCCCAAAAAATGGAACCCGGAAGTGGCGGAGTGACGTCACTGGGGGACTGGGAGGGACTGGGATGGACTGGGAATAAACTGGGATAAACTGGGAGGGAACTGGGAGGGACTGGGAATAAACTGGGAAAAACTGGGAATAAACTGGGATGAACTGGGATGAACTGGGAGGGGATTGGGAGGACTGGGAGGACTGGGAATAAACTGGGATAAACTGGGATGAACTGGGATGGACTGGGAGGGAACTGGGAGGGACTGGGATGAACTGGGATGAGCTGGGCTGAACTGGGATTTCCCCGCTAGGCTTTACTGGGACGGGTCTGGTCTGTACTCGGGACCCCCTGGGGCTGAACTGGGACACACTGGTCCGAATCCGGTCCAGACTGGTCTGAATTGGTTCAAACCAGTCCAAACTGGTCCATACTCGGTCCGTACTCGGGCCGCATTCTTTCTGAACTGTTCCAAACTGGTTTGAACTGATTCCCCACCATTCCAGACTGGTCCAGACTGGTTTGTACTCGGTCTGAACAGTTCCACACACTGGTCTGAACTGGTCCAAACTGGTTTACACTGGTCCAAACCGCCCCAAACTGGTCCTTACTGGTCCATACTCGGTCCTTACTGGTTTATACTGAGTCCAAACCGGTTTATACTCGGTCCTTACTGTTTGATACTTCGGTCCAAACAATCCCATACTGGTCCATACTGGTCCATACTGGTTTATACTGGTCCATACTGGTCCTTACTGATTTATACTGGTCCAAAGCGCCCCAAACTGGTTTATACTGGTCCAAACAATCCCAAACTGGTCCTTACTGGTTTATACTGGTCCATACTCGATTTATACTGGTCCATACTGGTCCATACTGGTTTATACTGGTCCAAACAATCCCAAACCGTCCCATACTGGTTTATACTGGTCCATACTGGTCCAAATCGTCCCATACTGGTCCATACTGGTTTATACTGGTCCATACTGGTCCATACTGGTCTAAGCAATCCCATACTGGTCCATACTCGGTTTACACTGGTCCATACTGGTTTACACTGGTCCATACTGGTCCATACTGGTTTATACTGGTCCAAACCATCCCAAACTGGTTTATACTGGTCCAAACAAACCCAAACTTGTCCATACTGGTTTATACTCGGTTCAAAAAAATCCCATACTGGTCCATACTGGTTTATACTGGTCCATACTGGTTTATACTGGTCCATACTCGGTCCAAACAATCCCAAACTAGTCCTTACTGGTTTATACTGGTCCAAACCGGCCCCAAACTGGTTTATACTGGTCCAAACAATCCCATACTGGTCCATACTGGTTTTTACTGGTCCATACTGGTTTATACTGGTCCATACTGGTCCATACTGGTCCATACTGGTCCATACTGGTTTACACTGGTCCATACTGGTCCATACTGGTTTACACTGGTCCATACTGGTTTTTACTGGTCCATACTGGTCCATACTCGGTCCATACTGGTTTATACTGGTCCGTACTGGTCCATACTGGTCCATACTGGTCCATACTCGGTCCATACTCGGTCCATCCTGCCCGATCCGCGGGTTCCTCGAGTGGTGGGGCGGGGCGCGCTCTCAGCCCTCTCCCCGCGCGAGTGCCTGCGCGGCCCCGCCCCTCCCTTTCCCCACGCCCCTCCCCCCTCCCCCTGGTTTTATTTTTTTAATTTTTTTTCCCTTTCCCACGCCCCCTCCCCCCGCCGCTCCCTCTCCCCCCCCCCCGAACTGGAAGCTCGGCGGAATTCCCTGGCGGCGCTGCGCGACTACCCCCCCCCGCCCCCTCCCCCCACCCCCCCCCCCCTCGTTGGCCGCGGGAACCGGGACCCCTCCCCCGCCGCCCCTCCCCCACGCCCCCCCAAAAAAACCCCCCAAAAATCCTCCCCCACCCCCGCGAGGGCTCCCGCGCGCGGATCCCTGCCCCCTCCCCCCACCCCTCACGCCGCGACCCTCCCCCACCCCCAAAAAAATTTGGGATAATTTTGGGGAAGGGGGAGGGAGAGAGAGAAAAAATCGGGAGCGGCCCTCCCCCACGGCGCGAGTCACGTGATTCGCGCGCGGCCCTCCCCTCCCCCCACCCCCCAAAATTCTGAAATTCGGAGCCCCCTCCCTCCCCCCGGGATTTGCCCGAATTGGTGCTGAATAGCCTCAAGCCCCGCCCCCAAAATCGGCCGGGACCCCCCCAAAATTTTTTTTATGATCTCTGAAACCCCCAAAAATCCTGTAAAACTTCCCCTATAAAAAATCCCAAAAAATCCCCAAAAATCCCAAAAAAATAACAAGAAATCCCTAAAAACCCCAAAAATCCCTTAAAAAATCCCAAAAATCCCTAAAAATCCCAAAACTTCCCCCAAAATCCCAAATTTTCCCCTAAGACATCCTAAAATCCCAAAAATCCCCAAAAAATCCCAAAAATTTTCAGATTTTCCCAAAATTTCCCCAAATTTCCTGCAAAAATCCCCCAAAAAATTCCCCTCTTTAAACCCCCCAAAATTTCGCTTTGAATCCTCCTAAAACAAGAATTCCTGTAAAATTCTCCAAAATTCCCCAAATTTCCCCTTAAAATTCCCCAAAAATTCTCAAAATTCCACCCTCGAACCCCAAAGTCGATTCCTCCTGTTTGAGCTCCCCCAAAAACCCTGAAAATCCGGCTGGGATCTCCCCAAAATCTCCTTTAAATCCCTCCCAAAAAATCCCCTAAAAATCCCTCCCAAAAATCCCAAACAATCCTCCTCTAAAAATCCTCCATCCCAAAAAATCTCTCCCAAAATCCCCCTAAAAATCAAAATCCCCAAAAAATCCCAAATTCTGCCTGAACATCCCCCAAATCTCCTTTCAACCCTCCAAAAACAAAAAATCCCCTCTAAAAATCCCCAGAAAAATCCCAAAAATCCCAACCTCATATCCCCAAACCCCTCCAAAAATCCTCAAAATCTCAGTCCCCAAAAATCCCCCATTCCAAAACCCAAAGACTCCCCAAAAATCCCAAACCCCCCTGAACCTCCTCCCCCGAAACCCCCCAAAAAATCCCCATTTAACCCTCAGCACCCTAAAACAAAACCCCAAAAACAACCCTTCTCAAAAATCCCAAAAATCCTGCGGAAATCTCAATAAATCCCTCGTGAAATTCGAATTTCCCAAAATCCCAAAATTCCAAAAAGTCTCCAAAATCCTAAAAATCCCAACAGATCCCAAAAAATCCTCAAACCTCCTGAACCCTCCCCCAACTTTTTTAATCACGTCCCCCAAAAATCCCTCCCATTTAACCCTTTTTCAGCACCCCCAAAACCCCTGTATCTCAAACCCCCCAGAGTCCCCAAAATCCTCAAACCCCAAACCCCTCTAAAACCCCCAAAACCCCGCGCGCATGGCGGCGCTCGCGAGCTCCTGATCCGCCAGCGCCGGGAAGGACGCGCCCCCGCGCGCGCCCCGGCCCCGCGCGCGCGCTCACAGCCCCCCGCCCCCCCCCTCGCTGTGCCAGCAGCAGCTGCGCGGCCTCGTGGCCAGTTCGGCCGCGGCCGCCGCAGGAGACCCTATGAGAAGCCCCTGGGTGAGCGGGGGAGGGAGGGGTCGTGGGGATTTTTGGGGAGCTTGGGGATTTTTAGATTTTAAAAATCTTTGGGGAAACTTTTTAGGATTTTGGAGATCTTTTAAGAGATCTTTTTGGGATTTTTGGGGATTTTTGGAAAACTTTTGGGGATCTTTGGGAATTTTAGAAACTTTTAGGGAATCCTTTGGAGATTTTTAGGAATTCTTTTGGGATTTTTGGGAATCCCTTTGGGGATTTTTGAGGATTTTTTGGGGATTTTTGGGGATCTTTGGGAAACCATTTGGAGATCTTTGGGGAATCTTTTGAATCCCTTTGGGATCTTTTAGAGGCCTTTGGGGATCTTTTGGGAATCTTTGGGATCTTTTAGAGATCTTGGGGATCTTTGGGGACTTTTAGGATCTTTTGGGAATCTTTTGGGACTTTAATAGATCTTTGGGATCCTTGGGAATCCTTTTGGGATCTTTGGGGAATCCTTTTGGGAACTGTTCGAATCCCTTTGAATCCTTTTAGAGATCTTTGGGAAATCCTTTTAGAGATCTTTATGAACTTTTTGGGATCTTTTTTTTTAATCCCTTTGAACCTTTTAGAGATTTTGGGAATCTTTTGGGGATCTTTGGGAACTCCATTGGGACTTTTAGAGGCCTTTGGGGATCTTTTGGGAATCCTTTTGGGATCTTTAAGAGATCTTTGTGAGATCCCTTGGGGAACTCTTTGGGGATCTTTTGGGCATCTTTTAAAAACTTTTGGGGAATCTTTGGGATCTTTTAGAGATCTTTTGGGGACTTTTGGGACTTTTGGGGATCTTTAAGAGATCTTTGGGGATCTTTGGGAATCTTTTGGGGATCTTTTGGGAATCTTTGGGGATTTTTGGGAACTTTTTGGGGATTTTTTGGGATTTTTTTAAACCTTTTGGGGATCTTTGTTGAATCTTTTGGGGATTTTAAAAAATCCCTATGAACTCTTGGGAATCCTTTGGGAACGTTTCTTAGGATCTTTGGGCATTTTTTGGTGATTTTGATTTTTGGGGATTGTTTGGGAATCCCCTTTGGGATCTTTTTGGGATCTTTAAAAAAATCCCTTTAGGATTTTTTACATTTGGGAATCCTTTTTGATTCCTAAAAAATCTTTTTGCATCTTTTACATCTTTTGGGATCCCTTTGGGATTCCCCTTTTGGGGGTGGCCTTTTCCTTGGGGGATCTTTTGGGGACTTTGGGGACTTTTGGGGATTTTTGAATCCTTTTTTTATCTTGGGGATCTTTGGGGATCTTTTGGGGATCTTTTAATGATCTTTCCTTGATCTTGGGGAGATATCTTCTGGGATCTTTCCTGAATCCCTTGGCCTTTTGGATCCCTTGAATCCTTTTGGCCTTTTTTATATCTTTGTACTTTTAATAGCTGGCCTTTGGGATCTTGGGGAACCCTGGAGGATCTGTGGTCTTTGGCCTTGGGGCTCTTAGGTTGCCTTGGGTCCTTTGGGGACGATCTTGGGGAGCCATCTGAGGTGGTCTGTGGCCTTGCGATCTTGGGACTCTGGCCCTTTGGGTGGTCTTGTGGGTCTTGGGGCCTTTGGGCCTTCCGTCTTTGGGCCATGTATGGCCTTGGGGTCTTTGGCCTTCAAGTGGCCTTGTGGGTCTTGGGGATCTTGGGCTGGCACTTTTAGGGCCTTGTGGTCTCAAGTGGCCTTTTGGCCTCTGAGCCTTCCAAGTGGCCTTTGGCCTTTGGGGCGGCCTTGTGTCATTTGTGGTCCTTTGGGGTGGCCTTTGGCCTTGGGCTCGAGTGGTCTTTGGGGATTTTGAGGGCTGTTTTTGGCCTTTGGCGCTTGGTCTTTGAGGGGCCATTTGTGGTCTTTGGGTGGCCTTTTTGTCTTTTGGGCTTCGGGTGGGTCTTTTTTGTCTTTTGGGGGTTTAGAGTCCCGGTGACCCTCACCAGAGCCAAGAGCTGGGAGCGACCAATGGGGTCACGCCTGCCTTTGTGGGTGATTTTGGGGGTGGATCTTTATGGGTGGCCTTTGGGGTCTTTGGGCTGATCTTGAGGGCCATCTGGGGCTCTCAAGTGGCTCTTGGGATCTTGGGCATTTGGGGTGGCCTTTGGCCTTGGCCTTCGAGTGGTCTTTTGGCCTCTGGGCCGCCTTTTGGGGTCCTTTGGCCTCAGGTGGGTCTTTGGCCTTTGGCCTTTTGGGATGGATTCCTTGGGGTCTTTGGCCTTTGTGGGTCTTTGGCCTCAAGTGGTCTTTTTGGCCTTTGGCCTTGTGTGTGGCCTTTTGGGTTGCTGGCTCTTTGGGGGTGGCCTTTTGGCCTTTGGGCTCTTCGGGTGTTTTGCTCTCCTGGGGCCTTGGGGGTCCCGTGACCCCGCCCCTCCCCAGAGCCTGCAAGACGGAGTGACCACGATCACTGCCTGTGGGCCTTTGGGGGTCTTTGGGAGTCTTTGGGGTTTTCGGGTGGCTTTTTCCGGCCTTTGGGCTGATCTTTGAGGGCTATTTGGGTCTTCGGACGGGCTTTTTGGGGTTTTTGGCCATTCTGGGGTGGATTCTTGGGGCTTTGGCTTTTGGACGGCTTTTGGGGGTCTTTTGGCCTTTGGGGCTGGCTTTTGGGACTTTTGGGGTCTCGGAGTGGTCTTTTGGGCTTTTGGGGTTTCGGGTGGCTTTTGGGTTTTGGGGGTCTTTGGGGCTGACTTTTGAGGGCTATTTGGGGTTTCGGGTGGCTTTTGGGTTTTCGGCTTTTCGGGGTGGTTTTTGTTTTTATTTTTGGGGGTCTGGGGTCCTGGTGACCCCTGCCCCCCTCAGAGCCGCAGCTCATGGCGCCGTCGCAAGGGCTCCGGGCGGCCACGGGCACTTCCCTGCAGATGGGGCCGGACGGGCGAGCTGGACGGCACCTGGGAGGAGGCGGGGCCTGAGAGTGAGGGGCGGGCCTGGGGAGGGGGCGGGGCCTGAGGGGAGGGGGCTGAACGGCACCTGGGAGGAGGCGGGGCCCTGAGAGGAGGGGCGGGGCTTAAAGGGGAGGGGCGGGGCTTAAAGGAGAGGGGCGGGCCTGGAGAGGGGGCGGGGGGCTGGACGGCACCTGGGAGGAGGCGGGCCAGAGAGTGAGGGGCGGGGTCAGCGGGCGGGTGCTGGGAGGGGCGAGGCCTTGGGAGGGGGCGGACTGGAAATTTGGGGGCAGGGGGCTAAAGCGGGAGGGGGCGGGCCAGAAAATGAGGGGGCGGAGTAAAATGAGGGGACAGGGCAGAAAGCCGAGGGGCGGGGCTCAAAGGGAGGGGGCGGGGCCAAAGGGGAGAAGGCGGGCTCAAAGGGGAGGGGCGGGGCCAGGAAATGAAGGGCGGGGCTAAAGGGAGATGCAGGGCAGAAACTGGGGGCGGGGCCAAAGGGAGAGGCGGGATGAAGTGATGGGGTTAAAGGGGGCGGGGCCAAAGGGAAGGGCGGGACCAATGGGAGGGCATGGAACGGACTGGGCGGGGCTCAAGGGGAGGCGTGGCCTAAAGGGGAGGGGGCGGGGCTTGGTACTGAGTGGGTTTGGGGTGAACTGGGATTTTTCGTTTGTACTGGTCCATACTGGTCCATACTGGTCCATACTGGTTTATACTGGTCCGTACTGGTCCATACTGGTCCATACTGGTTTATACTGGTCCATATTGGTCCGTACTGGTTTGTACTGGTCCGTACTGGTCTGTACTGGTTTATACTGGTTTATACTGGTTTATACTGGTTTTTTCTGCCCCCAGCCCTGTTTAACCTGATCCCTCGCCGCTCCGGGCCGCCGCTGTTTGGCTAACTGGGATGAACTGGGATGAACTGGGAAAACTGGGATTTTGGTTTACACTGGTCCATACTGGTCCATACTGGTCCATACTGGTCCATACTGGTTCCTGCCCCCCAGCCCTGCTTTTAACCTGATCCCCGCCGGGCCCGCCGTCAGCTGTTTGCTAACTGGGATGAACTGGGGATGAACTGGGATCACTGGGATTTTGGTTTACACTGGTCCATACTGGTCCATACTGGTTTATACTGGTCCATACTGGTTTTGCCCCAGCCCCTGTTTAACCTGGATCCCCGCTCGGGCTCCCGCTGGCCGTCGCTGCCATCCAGGGACAAAGGGCGCCGGGCGCCATGCAGTATGAATCGGATGCCGCCTCGCTTGCTCTGGGTGAGCCAAAACCCAAAATCCATCCCAAAAATCCTAAAATCCCTGAAATGTCCCAAAAATCCACCCCAAAATCCCAAAAATCCAACTAAAAATCCCAAAAAATCCAATCTAAAAAATCCCCTGAATTCACCCCCAAAACCTGAAATTCCAAAAAATCCCTCAAACCCCAAAACTCCATTCTGAAATCCACCCCTGGGATCATCTCAGTGCCTAGGTGCCCCCCAGGTGTGCCCAGGTGTGCCCAGGTGTGCTCCAGGTGTGCCCAGGTACTCCCCAGGTGCGCCTAGGTGCCCCTAGGTGTGCCCAGGTGTGCCCAGGTGTGCCCAGGTGTGCCCAGGTGTATCTCAGGTGTGCCCAGGTGTATTTCAGGTGTGCCCAGGTGACCCCTAGGTGTTCCCTCAGGTGCCCCCAGGTGCCCCCCAGGTGTATCCCAGGTGCCCCCAGGTGTATCTCAGGTGTGCTCCAGGTGTACCCAGGTGTGCCCAGGTGTATCTCAGGTGTATTCAGGTGTGCCCAGGTGTGCCCAGGTGTGCCCAGGTGTATCTCAGGTGTGCCCAGGTGCCCCCCAGGTGTGCCCAGGTGACCCCAGGTGCGCTCCAGGTGCACTTCCCACCCCCGAGTGCCGCTTCAAGGAGTGCGGTTCGAGAACTACCACGCGGCTCTCACGCCGGGCTCTGTACCGCAGCCAGCCGGGTCACAAGCCTGGTACCTGGGGCTGGACCGGCACGGGCGGCCCATGGCGGGCCCCAGGGTGAGGAAGGACAAGGCAGCGGCGCACTTCCTGCCCCAGCTGCTCGAGGGTGAGCCAAAAATATCCAAAATATCCCAAAAATATCCAAAATGTCCCCCAAAATATCCCTGGGAGTGGGTTATGGGATTGGGAGTGACCCCATGGCGGGCCCCAGGGTCAGGAAGGACAAGGCAGCTGCGCGACTTCCTGCCCCAGCTGCTCGAGGGTGAGCCAAAACATCCCAAAATATCCCAAAAATATCCTAAATGTATCCAAAATTATCCCTGGGAGTGGGTTATGGGATTGGGAGTGACCCTACGGCGGGGCCCCGGGTCAGGAAGGACAAGGCAGCGGCGCATTTCCTGCCCCAGCTGCTCGAGGGTGAGCCCAAATATCCCAAAATATCCCAAAAATATCCTAAATGTATCCAAAATTATCCAAAATTATCCAAAAATATCCAAAAATTTGGGCAGAATTTGGGCGGTTTTGGAGCGTTTTTTGGGCAGAATTTGGGAGGGATTTGGGGCGGTTTTTGGGGCTACGGTTTTGGGGCAGAATTTGGGCGGGATTTCAAGCGTGGGATTTGTAAAGCGATTTTTGGGGCATTTTTCAGCGGAATTTGGGCAGAATTTAAGCGGATTTTGGGCGGGTTTGGGGCGTTTTTTGGGGCGCTTTTTAGCGGGATTTGGGCAGAATTTGGGCGGGATTTCGGGCGGATTTGGGGCTTTTAGCGCTTTTTGGGCAGAATTTGGGCGGTTTTGGGGCTGGCCGGGTTTTTGGGCAGAATTTGGGCAGAATTTGGGATTTCGCTGGATTTGGGCGCTTTTGGGCTGCCACGGTTTTTGGGCAGAATTTGGGCGGATTTTTGGGCGGATTTCCAGCGATTTTTGGGGCTGCCGGGCAGAATTTGGGCGGATTTTGGGCGGATTTGTGCGATTTTGGGGCGCTTTTGGGCGGGATTTGGGCAGAATTTGGGCGGATTTCCGGGCGGATTTGGGCCGATTTTTGGGGCTGCTTTTAGCAGAATTTGGGCTTTTCGGCTATTTTGGGGCGTGTTTTCGGCGGTTTTTGGGCAGAATTTGGGGATTTCGGTGCGTTTTGGGGCTGCTGGCGTGTTTTGGGCTGCTGGCGGCTTTTGGGCACAATTTGGGCGGATTTTGGGCGGATTTGCAGCGATTTTGGGGCGCTAAGCAGAATTTGGGGATTTCGGGCGGTTTTAAGCGGTTTTTGGCTGCTGGCGGGTTTTGGGCGTTGGCGAAGTTTTTTTGTTTTTTTTTCCTGTTTTCCAGAACTCTCGGGAATTCGCTCCTCCCCTCCCCCCCCCCCTGGTTGGGAGGGGTCCGAGCTCCCCCTGACCCCCCCGCCCCTCCCCCACAGTGGCGCTTGTACCGGGAGCCGCCCCTGCATCGAGGTCGAGGGAGCCCCCGGGACCCCTCCCCCACCCGCGACCCTCCCCACCCAAGCGACTCCCTGCCCCCGGTGACCTCTGACCCCGCTGACCCCTCCCAAAAACCAAAACCAAACAAAACAAAAAAACCAAACACAAAACCAAAAATCAGACTGAGATACTGGGGAACTAAATTCCCCAAAAATTTTGGGAGGGAAAAGTTGAAAAAATTCGGGAAGAAAAACCCAAAATTGCTGAAAAAACATAAAAATTCCTGAAGAAAAACATCAAAAATTCCTGAAGAAAAAAACCCAAAAAATTCCTGGAAAAAACCATAAAAAAATTCCTGAAGAAAAACCCAAAAATTCCTGAAAAAACATAAAAAATCCTGAAGAAAACCCAAAAATTCCTGAAAAAATTTAAAATTCTTGAAAAAACCCAAAAAATTCCTGAAAAAAAAATCAAAAATCCTGAAGAAAAAAAACATAAAAAATTCCTGAAGAAAAAACATAAAAAAACTCCTGAAGAAAACCCAAAAATCCTGGGTAAAAAACATCAGAAATTCCTGAAAAAAACCCCAAAAATTCCTGAAAAAACACATAAAAAAATTCCTGAAAAAACATCAAAAATTCCTGAAGAAAAACACATAAAAATTCTTGAAAAACCCCAAAAATTCCTGAAAAAAAATCAAAAAATCTTGAAGAAAAAACATAAAAAATTCTGAAAACCATAAAAATTTCTAAAGAAAAAACATAAAATATCCTGAAGGAAAAAAGCCAAAATTCCCTGAAAAAAAACTCCAAAAAAATCCCGGAAGAAAAACCCCCAAAAAATCCTGAAAAAAAATCAAACATTCCTGAAGAAAAAAACATAAAAAATCAGAAAAACCCAAAAAAATCTCGGAAGAAAAACATAAAAAATTCCTGAAGAAACCCAAAAAATCCTGAAGAAAACTCAATAAAAATCTCAAAAAACTCAAAAATCACTGTGAAAAGTCCTGAAGGAAACCAAAAAATTCCTGAAGAAAACCAAAAAATCCTGAAAAAAATTTTAAAAATCACTGTGAAAAATTCCAGAAGAAAACCCCAAAAATTCCTGAAAAAGCCAAACAAAAATTCCTGAAGAAAACTCAATAAAAATCTTCAAAAAACTTCAAAAATCACTGTGAAAAAGTCCTGAAGGAAACCAAAAATTCCTGAAGAAAACCAAAAATCCTGAAAAAAATTAAAAAATCACTGTGAAAAATTCCTGAAGAAAAAGCCAAAAATTCCTGGAAAAAGCCAAAAAAATTCCTGAAGAAGACAAAAAAACTCTGCACCTTTAAAAAATCACTGTGAAGAAAAATTCCTGAAAAACAAAAATTGCTGAAGAAAACAAGCAAAAAAGATCACCACAAAAATTCCTGAAGAAAACTCCAAAAATTCTTGAAAACCAAAAAAATTCCTGAAAAACATCTCAAAAAATCACTGTGAAAATTCCTGAAGAAACCAAAAGTCCTGAAGAAAACAAAAAATTCCTGAAGAAAACCCAAATAAATCAGCACAAAATTCCTGAAAAAACTCCAAAAAATTCTTGAAGAAAACCTTAAAAAAATCTGGAAAAAAATTTAAAAAATCACTGTGAAAATTCCTGAAGAAAAGCCAAAAATCCCGAAAAACCCAAAAAATCACTGTGAAAAGTCCTGGGAAAATCCAAAAATTTCTTGAAGAAACCCAAAAAAACTGAAAAAACTTTAAAAAATCACCACAAAATTCTGAAGAAAACTCGAAAAATTCCTGAAAAACTTCAAAAAATCCTGAAAAATCCCCCAAAAAAATCACTGTGAAAATTCCTGAAAAGCCAAAAATCCTGAAGAAAACCAAAAAATTCTGAAGAAAACTCAAAAATTCCTGAAAACCCAAAAACTCCCCAAAAAACCCCTAAAAACCCTCCAAAAACTCCCCAAAACCAACAAAACCCCCAAAAAATTCCTCAAAAACCCCTGAAAAAATTTCCCAAAAATCCCCAAAAAATTCTCAATAAAATCCCAAAAACCCTCTAAAAATCCCAAAAATCCCCCCAAAAATCCCCAAAAAAACCCCAAAAATCCCTCAATAAAACTCCAAATACCAAAAATAAAATCCCAAAGACCCCCGAAGACCAACAAAAACCCCAAAACTAAAACCCCCCAAAAAATCCTCAATAAAATCCCCTAAAACCAAAATAAATAAAACCAAAAATCCCCTAAAAATCCCCGAAAACAAAAATAAAAATCCCAAAATCCCAAAAATCTCCAAAACCCCCAAAAAATCCTCAATAACATAAAAAACCCCAAAAATAAAATCCCAAAATCCCCAAAAATCCCTTAAAACCAAAAAATAAACTCTTAAGAAACCCAACAAATTCCGAAAAACCCCTAAAAATCCTCAAAAATCCCAAAAACTCCCCAAAAAATCAAAAATCCCATCCTCAAAAATCCCAAAACTCCAAAAAATCTCCCCACCAAAAATTCACCCCCAAAAATCCTCAATAAAATCTCCAAAATCCCCAAAACCCCCAATAAAATCCTCTAAAAGAACCAAAATAAAATCTCCAAAACCCTAAAACCCGAAATCCCCCCAATCAAAAGGGGCTCCCTCCCCCGCGCCCCTCCCCCCCCCGGCCCCCGCCCAGGACCCCCTCACTGTGCGCCCCCGCCCCCACAGCAATAACGCCCCGCCCCCTCCCCCGGCGAGGCCCCTGCCCCCACAGGGTAGTAACGCCCCTGCCCCCTTCGAGTGAGGCCCCGCCCCCATTTGTACATCGCCCCGCCCCTGAGAGGCCCTCGCCCCCGCGCATGATTGACAGCTCAATAAACCCGTTTGCAGCACCTCGGAGCGCTGGGGGAGGGGCGAGCGGGGAGGGGCGGGCCAGAGCTCTGGGGGGTGGGCTAGAATCCCATGGGAACTCTGGATCTTTTGGGGAATCTTGGGGTGGGGACTGATCTGGAGAATCTTTGGGGGAACTTTTAAGTGAATCCCTTTAGGGTCTTTTGGGGAATCTTTGGGGGTTTCTTTGGCTCTGGGGTGAATCTTTGAGGAATCCCTTGGGATTCTCGGGGAAATCTTTGAGGAATCCCTTTGGGATCTTCGGGGAACTCTACGTGAACTCTGGGGAAATCTTTGAGGGTCTTTGGGCATTTTGGGGTGAATCCCTTTTGGGGTGAATCCCTTGGGGAATTTTTGGGAAGCCTTGAGGCCTTTTTGGTTTTTCAAGTGAATCTTTGGGTGAACTTTTAGGTGAAATTTGGCTTTTTGGGTTAAACTTTGGGGTGAATTTTGGGGAAATTTTGAGTTTTTTCTCGGGAATTTTGGGGAAAATTTTGGGGGTTTTTTGGTTTTTGGGTGAATTTTTGGGTGAATTTGGGGTGAATTTTGGAGTCTGGGGGTGTCAGAATTTGGGGAATTTTGGGGTTTTTTGGGGGTTTTTGGGGTTTTTGGGGGTTTTTTGGGGTTTTTTGGGGTTTTTGGGGTTTTTTGGGGGCGGAATTTGGGGGGTCTCCGGCTCCATTTTTGGGATCGGAATTTTGGAGATTTCCGGCGCGTTTTGGGGGTGGGGATGGGTCATGCCGGGTGGGGGATATGAATTTCCCTCCCCTCCCCTCCCCTGCCCCCTCCCCCCACATCCGGAGCAGGTGCGGCTGCCCTCCCCTCCCCCGCCCCCTCCCCCCACTCGGGCCATGGGCTGCCCCTCCCCTGCCCCTCCCCCACTCGGGCCATGGCTGCCCCTCCCTCCCCCCCGCCCCTCCCCCCACTCGGGCCATGGCTGCCTTCAGCCTCGACCCCCTCACCCTCCTCCTCCCTCCTCCTCCTGCTGCTGCTGCCGGGAGCGCGGTACCCCTGACCTCTGGGACCCCCAGGTCCTCTCCCCCAAAATCCCCTGGGACCCTCCCCTGCAAATCCCCAAAATCCCCTGGGACCCCTCTCCTCAAAAACCCAAATCCCTTCCCTCAAAAATCCCCGTAAAATTCCTCCCTCAAAAACCCTGTGACCTCCTCCCCCAAAAATCCCCCTGGGACCCTCTCCCTCAAAATCCCCTCTGGGGCCTCCCTCCCTAAATCCCCCTAAAATTCCTCCTTAAAAATCCCCTTAAAATCCCTTCCCCAAAAAATCCCTCTGGATTCACCCCCAAAATCCCCTGGGGACCCTCCTCCCCTCAGTATCTAAAATCCCCTGGGACCCTCCCCCAAAACCCAAAAATCTCCCTAAAAACTCCTTAAAATTTCCCCCCCCCAATAATACTCCTCGGATTCACCCCCAAAAACTTTCATTTGGGACCCCCCAAAAATCCCCCTGAGACCTCTCCCTCAAAAATCCCCACTTTCTCCAAAATCCCCTGGGACCCTCCTCCCTCAGATCCTCCTCAAAATCCCTCAGTTCCTCCCCCAAAATCTCCCTGAATTGACCCCCAAAATTCTCTCGGGACTCCTCCCTCAAAACCCTCAAAATCTCCCTAAAAACCCCCATTCCCTCCCTCAAAATTCCCATAAATCCCTCCCCAAAATCTCCTGACTTACTCCCCAAAAAATCCCTCGGGACTCCCTCCTCCCTCAAAAACCCCTCGAGATTTCTTCCCCTCAGGTCTCCTCCCCCAGTCCTCAGAATCCTCTCAAAATCTCTTCAAACTTCATAACTCAAAATCCCCTCAATCCCCCTCAAATTCCCTTAAGTCCCCCTAAAATTCTCCTAAAATCCCCTGAATCCCCCTTAAAATTCCCTCAAAATCCCCCTGAATCCCTCCTCACTTCCCCTCAGGCTCCCTCTAAAAATCCCTCAGGACCTCCTCAAAATCCCTGTAGTCCTCCCAAAATCCCTCTGAATCTCCTCAGTCTCCCAAAAAATCCCCCAAAAATTTTATTTTCACTCCCTAATCTCCAAATTTATTTTTATTCCCCGAAATTTTTCTTTCCTCCCCAATTTTTTTGTTTTTGTTTCTGTTTTTGGTTTGTTTTTCTTTTTTTGTTTTGTTTTTTTTTGTGTTTTTGGGGTTTTTTGTTTTGCTTCCTCCCCAAATTCCTCGCTCCTCCCCTCCCCCCTGCAGCTCCGGGGCTCTCTCCGGGGCCGGTACTGGCTGGGGTCCGCCCGGGGCGGTGGGGAGGGCCGCTGCTGGTCACGGTAGGCTCGAGCCTCAGCCCAGCTGGTGGGGCTGGCAATGAACCGGGAAATTTGGGGATTTTGGGGATCTTTGGGAGGAATTTGGGTCATCTTTGGGGCACTTTGGGGATTTGGGGGATCTTTGGGACATCTTTGGGACTTTTGGGAGGACCTGGGAGGATTTGGGGGACTTTAGGGAATTCTGGGAGCCTTAAGGGGTCTTTGGGGGACTTTTGGGAAATCTTTCGGGGGATCTTTAGGGAGACTTTGGGGAAAACTTTCTAGATTTTGGGAAATCTTTGGGGGACTTTTGGGGATCTGAGACTTTGGGACATCTTCGGGAGAACCTGGGAAACCTTAGGGGAACCTTGAAAGCACTTTGGGGGACTTAGGACTTTAGGGAATCCCTGGAGCCTTAAGGATCTTTGGGGGATCTTTGGGAGATCTCTGAGATCTTTGGGGGATCACGGGGATCTTTGGGGAAATTTCTCAGATCTTTTGGGGGCTATCTTTGGGGAAATCTTTAGGACTTTCGGGGGATCTGAGATCTTTGGGGATCTTGAAATGAAACTCCTGGGAGCCTCAGGGCCTTTGGGGGATCTTTGGGGAAACCTTTTGGGGGATCTTTGGGACACTCAAGCATCTTTGGGGCACTTTTGAGCATCTTTGGGGAAATCTCCCAGGATCTTTGGGATGATCTTGGGGATCTTTGGGAAACTTTTGGGAGATCTCGGGGGATCTTTTGGGAGATCTGTGATCTGGGGGACTTTTGTGACTTTGGGAGATCTTTTGGGGAGACTTTGGGGAAACTCTGAGATTCTCTCGTGAGACTTTGGGGAATCTTTGGGGATCTTGTGGGGAAATCCCTCTCGGGGACTTTCAGAACCTTGGGGAAATCTTTGGGGATCTTTGGGGAAACTTTTGTGAATCATTCTGGGGAAATCCTTCTGAGGGATCTTTGGGGAAACTCTTCGAGGGGATCTTTGGGGGATGACTTTGGGGATCACTTGACTGAGGAAATCTTTAGGGGATCTTGGGGAACCTTTCGGGGAATCTTTAAAGTACCTTTGACACTTTGGGAGGATCTTTGGGGATCTTAGGAAACCTTTAGGGGACATCTTGGGAGCCTTTATGATCTGAGCACTTTGGGAAACCCTTCAGATTCGGACTGCAGATCTTTGGGAGGATCTTTAGGGGATCTCGACTCTGAGGAGATCTAGGGGATCTTGGGAAATCTTCGGGGAAATCTTTGGGGCCCATCTTTGGGAGCATCTTTGGGGATGATCTAGATTTTAGGGGAGATCTAGACTTTGGGAGCATCTAAGGGATTTCTGGGGCACTTTTGGGAAATTTCGGGGATTGGGGGACTTTCGGGGATCTTTGGGGGATTTTGGGAGACTCTGGGGATTTCAGGGGGATCAGACTTTTGGGGATCTTTGGGGAAATCTTTCGGGGATTTGGGGTCAATCCCTTGGGCATTTTCGAGGATTTGGGGGACTTTTGAGGATTTGGGGGATTTTGGGACACATTTCGGGGATTTTGGGAGGATTTGGGGGATTTTAGGGGATTTTGGGGAATTTGGGAGCTTTAAGGACGGGGATTTGGGGAAAATTTGGGAAATTTTCGGGGATCTTTGGGAAATTTGTTTCGGGGATTTTGGGTCGATTTTGGGGCATTTGGGAGGATTTGGGGGGATTTAGGGGAATTTTAGGGGAATTTTGGAGCTTTAAGGGGATTTTGGGGGATTTTGGGAAATTTTGGGGGATTTTTGGGAGGATTTGGGGAGGTTTCGGGGATTTTTGGGGAATTTTGGGGGAAGTTTTTGGGTAAAAATTCTGGGATCGGATTTGGGGTGAAATTCGGGGATTTTGGGGTTTTCTGAACCCCAAACTCCTTAAAAAACAAAAATCCCTCAAAACCCCCCAAAATCCCTCAAGAAATCCCCAAAATCCCCAAAATCCCCCTCAAAAACTAAAAATCCCTGAAAATCCCTCAAAAATCCCCCATCCCAAAATTGGCAGGACGAGAAGAACGAGGAGCCGACCACCTAAAGCTTATCTGAACCCTGGTGCGGATTTGGGAAATTCGAGTACCCGGGAAAATCTCGAAATTGCGGAATTTTAGGTCGGATTTTCTCGGGGATTTCTCGGGATTTTTTGGGATGGATTTTTTGGGGTTTTTTTTCAGTTTTTGGGCTGGATTTTTGTAAATTTTTTTGAGTGGTGGATTTTTTTTTTGGGGTGGATTTTTATTCTTTTTGGGGTGGATTTTTTGGGGGATGAATTTATTTTTTTGGGGGTGAATTTATTTTTTTGGGGTGGATGTTTATTTTGGGTGGATTTTTTGGGGTTTTTTTTGGTTTGGTTTGGTTTGGTTTTTTTTGTTTTGGTTTTTGGGGTTTTTTGGTTTTTGGGTGAATTTATTTTTGGGGGGTTGAATTTATTTTTGGGTGGATTTTTTGCTTTTTGGGTGGATTTTTTGGGGTTTTTTGTTTTGTTTTTTGGGGTTTTTGGTGGGGTTTTTGGGTGGATTTTTGGGGGTTTTTTTGGTTTTTTGTTTTGTTTTTGTTTTTGTTTTGTTTTTGGGGTTTTTGGTGGTTTTTGGGTGGATTCTATTTTTTGGGTGGATTTTTTAGTCTTTGGGGTGGATTTTTTTGGGGGGTTATTTTTTCATTATTTTTGTTTTTTATTTTTTTGTTTTGTGGGGGTTTTTTGTTTTTTGTTTTTGTTTTTTGTGGGTTTTTTTAATTTGTTTTTTGGGGGTTTTTTTGTTTTTTGGGGGTTTTTGGGTGGATTTTTTTTGGGGGTGGATTTTTTTTATTTTTTTGGGGGTGGATTTTTTTTGATACGCGGTGCATTTATTTTTTGGGGGATGGATTTTTTGGGTGGATTTTTTTTGGGTGGGTGGATTTTTCTTTTTAATTGGGGGTGCATTTATTTTTTGGGGGGGTAGATTTTTTTTGGGTGCATTTTTTTGGGGGGTGGATTTTTTGGGGGTTTTTTGGGGGTGGATTTTTTTTTTTTTTTTTTTTTTTTGGGTGCATTTATTTTTTGGGGGATGGATTTTTTGGGGGTTTTTTGGGTGGATTTTTTTTGGGGGTGGATTTTTTTTTTTTTTTTGGGTGCATTTGTTTTTGGGGGATGGATTTTTTGGGGGTTTTTTTGGGTGGATTTTATTTTTTGGGTGGTTTTTTTGGGGGTGGATTTTTTTGGGGGTTTTTTTGGGTGGATTTTTTTTGGGTGGATTTTTTTTGGGGGGTGCATTTTTTTTTTTTTTTTGGGGGGGTGAATTTTTTTAATTTTTTTTGGGTGCATTTTTTTTGGTTTTTTGGGTGCATTTATTTTTTTTTGGGATGGATTTTTTTGGGGATGGATTTTTTTGGGGGTGAATTTTCCGGGATTGGCGCTGACGCCCCTCCCTCCCTCCCTCCCTCCCCCTCCCCCCCCTCCCCCAGCGCTGGCGGGACCCGCGGTTTCTCCTGGGGACCCCCGCGAGGGGGCGGCGTTCCGCGGCGCGTCCCGGCCCAGAACATCTGGCTGCCAGATGTGGGGCTGGACAACAAGTACCGGGAACTTTCGGGGAAATTTCGGGAAATTTCGGGGAAAAATTGGGGAAAATTTGGGAGAAAAAATGTGAATTTTCGGGGAATTTTCGGGGATTTTTTGGGGATTTTGGGGGTTCCAGGGCACATCTGGCTGCCAGATGTGGGGCTGGACAACAAGTACCGGGAATTGGGAAATTCGGGGAAATTCGGGAAAAAGTTGGGAAAAAATTGGGAAAAATTTGGGAAAAATTTGGGGAAAAATTGGGGGAAAATTGGGAAAAATTTAGTAAAAATTTCGGAAAAAAATTGGGGAAAATTTGGGAAAAATTGGAAAAAAATTGGGAAAAATTGGGAAAAATTTTGGGAAAAAGTGGGAAAAATTCAGGGAAAATTTGGGGAAAAATTTGGAATAATTTGGGGAAAATTGAGGAAAATTTGGGAAAAATGGGAAAAAATTGGAAATTTTCGGGAAATTTTGGGAATTTTCGGGGATTTTTTGGGAATTTTTGGGAATTTCGGGCGGCTTTGGGGCGGGTTTGGAAGATTACTTTGAATTTTCGGGATTTTATTTTAATTTTCGGGATTGTTTTGGGAATTTTCGGGGATTTTTTTTGGAATTTTCGGGGATTTTTTGGGGATTTTGGGGGTTCCAGGGCACATCTGGCTGCCAGATGTGGGGCTGGACAACAAGTACCGAGAATCTGGGGAAATTGGGGAAAAAAATTGGGAAAAAATTTGGGGAAAAAAATTGGGGAAATTTGGGGGAAATTTGGGGAAAATTTGGGGGAAATTTGGGGAAAATTGGGAAAAAATTGGGGAAAATTTGGGGGAAATTTGGGGAAAATTTGGGGGAAATTTGGGGAAAATTGGGAAAAAATTGGGAAAAATCTGGGAAAAAATTGGGGAAAATTTGGGGAAAATTTGGGGAAAAATTGGGGAAAATTTGGGAAAAAAAAGTGAATTTTCGAGGAATTTTCGGGGATTTTTTGGGGATTTTGGGGGTTCCAGGGCACATCTGGCTGCCAGATGTGGGGCTGGACAACAAGTACCGGGAATTGGGAAATTCGGGGAAATTCGGGGAAATTCGGGGAAATTTCGGGAATTTTCGGGGAATTTTGGGAATTTTCGGGGATTTTTTGGGAATTTTCGGGGAATTTCGGGCGGCTTTGGGGCGGGTTTGGAAGATTACTTTGAATTTTCGGGATTTTATTTTAATTTTCGGGATTGTTTTGGGAATTTTCGGGGATTTTTTGGGGATTTTGGGGCTTCCAGGGCACATCTGGCTGCCAGATGTGGGGCTGGACAACAAGTACCGGGAATTGGGAAATTCGGGGAAAATTGGGAAAAAATTGGGAAAAATTTGGGAAAAATTTGGGGAAAAATTGGGGGAAAATTGGGAAAAATTTAGTAAAAATTTCGGAAAAAAATTGGGGAAAATTTGGGGAAAAAATTGGAAAAAAATTGGGAAAAATTGGGAAAAATTTTGGGAAAAATTGGGAAAAATTCAGGGAAAATTTGGGGAAAAATTTGGAATAATTTGGAGAAAATTGGGGAAAATTTGGGAAAAATGGGAAAAAATTGGAAATTTTCGAGGAATTTTGGGAATTTTCGGGGAATTTCGGGCCGGTTTGGGGCGGGTTTGGGGGATTATTTTGAATTTTGGAAATTTTGGTAATTTGGGGGGAATTTCGGGCGGGTTTGGGGAAGTTTTGGGGGATTAATTTGAATTTTCGGGGTTTTTTTGGGCGAATTTTCGGGGATTTTTTTGGGATTTTCGGCATTTTTCGGGTCGGGATTTCGGGTAATTTGGGGGAATTTGGGGAATTTGGGGGTCCCCTCAGCCCCCGCCCCTCCCCCAGCAACGACGGCGAGTTCGGGGCGTCCCTCGCGGGGCGCGCGCGCGTCACCCCCGGCGGTGACGTCACCTGGAGAGCGCCCGCGCTGCTGCGGAGCCGCTGCCCGATCCGCGTGAGCGCGCGGGAAATTCGGGAATTTGGGGAATTTGGGGGATTTGGGGAATTTGGGGGAAATTTGGGGGAAAAATTTGGGGAAAATTTGGGGAAGTTGGGGGAAAAATTTGAGGATTTTTTGGGGTTTTTTGGGATTTTTATTTTTATTTTTGGGGTTTTTTTTAGGATTTTTTGGGGGGATTTTTTAAGGGTTTTTTATTTTTATTTTTTGGGGATTTTTTGGGGTTTTTTGGGGGTTTTTTGGGGGAATTTTTTGGGATTTTTTGGGGGATTTTATGGGAATTTTTTAGGGTTTTTATTTTTTATTTTATGGGAATTTTTTGGGTTTTTTGAGGTTTTTGGGGGGATTTTTAGGATTTTTTTAGGGAATTTTTGGGATTTTTGGGGGTTTTTTGGGACTTTTTTTGGTTTTTTGAGGTTCTTTGAGATTTTTGGGGGTTTTTTGGGGTTTTTGGGGGGATTTTTTGGGGAATTTTTGGGGGAATTTTTGCGATTTTTGGGGGATTTTTTGGGGGGATTTTGGGGGATTTTTTGGGGGGAATTTTTGGGATTTTTTTTATTTTTTGGGGGTTTTTGGGGATTTTTTTTGATTTTTTTTATTTTTTGGTTTTTTGGGGGGATTTTTGGAGAATTTCTTGGGATTTTTTGGGGGTTTTTGAGTTGTTTTGGGGATTTTGGGGAGATTTTTGTGGGTTTTTGGGGGGATTTTTGGGGGTTTTTGGGGGGTTTTTGGGATTTTTTTGGGGGGTTTTTGGGATTTTTGAGGATTTTTTGGGATTTTTTGGGGGGATTTTTGGGGATTTTTTGGAAGGGATTTGGGGAATTTTGAGCCTTTTTAAGGGATTTTGTGGAATTTTTGGGGGATTTTGGGTCTCTAAAAATCGGGATTTTTTGGGGTGAATTCCGGGGATTTTGGGGGTCCCTGACCCGAATTTTTTGGGGTCCCAGCAGGGATGAAACCCCGCGATTTTTGGGTGAATTTAATCGATTTTAACCATTTTAAAAGGGGATTTGGGGGGATTTTTGGGATTTTGGGTCTCTAAAACCGGGATTTTTTGGGGTGAATTCTGAGGATTTTGGGGGTCCCTGACCCGAATTTTTGGGGTCCCGCAGGGGTGAAACCCCCAGCGATTTTTGGGTGAATTTAATCGATTTTTAACCATTTTAAAGGGGTTTTGTGGAATTTTTTGGGGGATTTTGGGTCTCTAAAATTCGGGATTTTTTGGGGTGAATTCCGGGGATTTTGGGGGTCCCTGACCCGAATTTCTTTGGGGTTCCAGGTGTCGCATTTCCCCTTCGACTGGCAGAACTGCTCCCCTGAATTTCGCTCGGGGTCTCCTACGGCCCCGAGGAGCTCATGGCTCTCTGACGTGAGCAGTGGAGCTGCCCCCGACTTCCAGGGTAGGTTTGGGGCTAGAAAAAATGAGAATTTTTGGGATTTTGGGAGTTTGGGACAGTTTGGGGATTTAGGGGGAAAAAATTTGAGCGGTTTGCGGGGCGGTTTAGGGGTTTTTAGGGGGTTTTAAGGGGAGTTTTGGGGATTTTTTTGGGATTTTTTGGGGGTTTTAAGGAGATTTTTGGGGGGATTTTAGGGCGAATTTTTGGGCATTTTTGGGGGATTTTTTTGGGAATTTCTAGGGGAATTTTTTAGGGGGAATTTTTAGGGAAGTTTGGGGGTTTTAAAGGGAATTTTAAGGAGATTTTTTGGGGGATTTTTAGGGAATTTTTGGGGGTTTAAGGGAACTTTAAAGTGGATTTTTGGGGGATTTTAAGGGGATTTTAAGGAGATTTTTGGGGGATTTTTAGGGGAATTTTTTGAGGATTTTGGGGGATTTTTGGGGGATTTTTGGGGGATTTTTGGGGTTTTGGGGTCCTGGGGGGGGCTACTGGAGCTGCCCCCGACCTCCGGGGGTAGGTTTGGGGAAAACCGAATTTTGGGATTTTGGGAGTTTGGGGAAACTTTAGGGGGAAAAACTAGCAGGGGTTTAGGCTGCCTTTGGTCTTTTAGGGGAATTTTGGGGGGTTTTTTAGGGAATTTTTAGGGAATTTTGGGGGGAATTTAGGGGGATTTTTGGGGGGCTTTTGGGGGGATTTTTTTGGGATTTTTAGGGGAATGTTGGGGGGGTTTTTGGGGGGATTTTTTGGGATTTTTAGGGGAATGTTGGAGGGTTTTTGGGGGGATTTTTTGGGATTTTTAGGGGAATTTTTGGGGGTTTTAAGGAATTGTAAATGGATTTTTTGGCGGATTTTTGGGAGTTTTAAGGGGATTTTAAGGAGATTTTTAAGGAGATTTTTAGGAATTTTGGGGGATTTTTTTGGGGACTTTTAGGAGAATTTTGGGATTTTAAGGGGAATTTTGGAGGATTTTGGGGGTTCCCAGGTGCATTTTGAGTGGGATTTTTGGGGATTTTTTGGCTCCCCAGGTAAAATTTGGGGGTCTCCACCTGTCCCACACCTGTCTCACCTGTCCCACCTGTCCCACCTGTCCCCACACCTGTCCCCACCTGTCCCACCTGTCCCACCTGTCCCACCCTATCCCACCTGTCCCCACCTGTCCCACCCTGTCCCACCTGTCCCACCTGTCCCACCTGTCCCACACCTGTCCCACCTGTCCCACCTGTCCCACACCTGTCCCCACCTGTCCCACCTGTCCCACCTGTCCCACCTGTCCCACCTGTCCCTCACCTGTCCCACCTGTCTCTCACCTGTCCCACCTGTCCCACCTGTCCCACACCTGTCCCACCTGTCCCACCTGTCCCCACCTGTCCCACCCTGTCCCACCTGTCCCACCTGTCCCACACCTGTCCCACCTGTCCCACCTGTCCCACCTGTCCCACCTGTCCCACCTGTCCCCCACCTGTCCCCACCTGTCTCACCTGTCCCCACCTGTCCCACCTGTCCCCACCCGTCCCACCTGTCCCACCCTGTCCCACCTGTCCCACCTGTCCCTCACCTGTCCCACCTGTCCCCACCTGTCCCACCTGTCTCACCTGTCCCACCTGTCCCACCTGTCCCACACCTGTCCCTCACCTGTCCCACCTGTCCCACCTGTCCCACCTGTCCCACCTGTCCCACCTGTCCCACCTGTCCCACCTGTCCCCACCTGTCCCACCTGTCCCCACCTGTCCCACCTGTCCCACCTGTCCCACCTGTCCCACCTGTCCCACCTGTCCCTCACCTGTCCCACCTGTCCCACCTGTCCCTCACCTGTCCCACCTGTCCCACCTGTCCCACCTGTCCCACCTGTCCCACCTGTCCCACCTGTCTCACCTGTCCCACCTGTCCCACCTGTCCCACCTGTCCCTCACCTGTCCCACCTGTCCCACCTGTCCCACCCTGTCCCACCTGTCCCCTCACCTGTCCCACCTGTCCCTCACCTGTCTCCCACCTGTCCCACCTGTCCCACCTGTCCCACCTGTCCCACCTGTCCCTCACCTGTCCCACCTGTCCCACCTGTCCCACCTGTCCCACCTGTCCCACCTGTCCCACCTGTCTCACCTGTCCCACCTGTGTCCCTCACCTGTCCCACCTGTCCCACCTGTCTCACCTGTCCCCACCTGTCCCACACCTGTCCCTCACCTGTCCCACCCTGTCCCACTCTGTCCCACTCTGTCTCACCTGTCCCACCTGTCCCACCCTGTCCCACCTGTCTCACCTGTCCCACCTGTCCCCACCTGTCCCTCACCTGTCCCACCTGTCCCACCTGTCTCACCTGTCCCACACCTGTCCCACCCTGTCCCACCTGTCCCACCTGTCTCACCTGTCCCACCTGTCTCACCTGTCCCACCTGTCCCCACTCCTGTCCCTCACCTGTCCCTCACCTGTCCCACCTGTCCCCACCCTGCGTCTCCACCTGTCCCACCCTGTCCCACCTGTCCCACCTGTCCCAGGAACGGACGGTGGGCTCGAGCTGCCACCTCCGCGGCACCTGACTGCCGGACTCACCTGCGATGCGGGCCTTTCACCTGGTGACTGCTTGGCCGGAGCCGCTTCTGCACGTGGCCACGATTGCTCGTGCCCTGCGTGCTTTCGGTCAGCTGCTGGCCCGTCAGTGTTCCACCACCGTCACCACGGTGGGCCTAAAATCCAAAATTCCCACCCGAGAAATCCCAAATTCTGACCGAAATTCCTGATTTGTGACCCAAAAATTCCTGGAATTCTGACCCCAAAAATCGGGTTGGGTCTCACCTGGTTCCACCTGCCGCCCGGCTGGCAGGTGAGCCGAAATCAAAATTCCGCCCAAAATCCCAAATTCCCACGCGAAAATCCCGGATGCGGTCGAACCAGGAGCGAGTTTGGGAATTTTGGGAATGCAACAAAATCGGGGTCACACCTGGGTCACACCTGGGTAACACCTGGGTCACACCTGTCCGTGTCTCACCTGTGTCACTCTCACCTGTGTGTTACCTGTCACACCTGGGTCACACCTGTCCAGGTGATCTCACCTGTGTGTTACCTGTCACACCTGGGTCACACCTGTCCAGGTAATCTCAGCTGTGTCACACCTGTCCATTACCTGTCTCACTTTGTGTCACTCTCACCTGTCCAGGTGATCGCACCTGTGTCCCACCTGTGTCACACCTGTGTCACTCTCACCTGCCCATTACCTGTCCATTACCTGCGGTGATCTCACCTGTGCTCACCTGTGTCTCACCTGTCCAGGTGAGAAGATGTCGCTGTCCCTGTTCGCGCCTCTCTGCTGACTCCTGACCGCAGTTCCTGCTGCTGGTGTCCTGGACCTGTGTCACACCTGTCCCTTACCTGTCTCACCTGTCCCTTACCTGCAGGGTGAGGAAGATGTCCCCTCTCTCTCTCAGCCTCTGCTGAAGCCCTGACCCTGTTCCTGCTCTCTGTCCCACCTGTGTCACACCTGTGTCACTGTTACCTGTTCATTACCTGTCCATTACCTGTCCAGGTGATCTCACCTGTGTCTCACCTGTGTCTCACCTGTCTCTCACCTGTGTCACTGTTACCTGTGTGTTACCTGTCCAGGTGATCTCACCTGTGTCTCACCTGTCTCCAGGTGAGAAGATGTCGCTGTCCCTGTTCGCCTCTGCTGACCCCTGACCGTGTTCCTGCTCCTGGTGTCCCGACCTGTGTCACACCTGTGTCACTGTTACCTGTGTGTTACCTTGTCCATTACCACCTGTCCAGGTGAGAAGATGTGCGCTGTCCCTGTTCGGGCTTCCTGCTTTTTCGACTCCTGGACCCGTGAAATTCCTGCTCCCTGTCACACCTGTGCTCCTCTCACCCTGTCCCTTACTCCGTCTATTACCCGTCCAGGTGATCTCACCTGTGACTCACCCTGTCCCTTACCTGTCCAGGTGAGGAAGATGTCCCTGTCCCTGTTCAGCCCCTGCTGACCCCTGACCCGTGCTCCTGCTGCTGGAAGTCCCACCTGTGTCACACCTGTGGCCACTGTTACCTGTCCATTACCTGTCCAGGTGATCTCACCTGTCTGTTACCTGTCTCCAGGTGAGAAGATGTCCCTCTCTCTCTCAGCCTCAAGCGGACTCCCAGGGACTGTGTCCTCCTGCTGCTCGGTGGTCCCACCTGTGTCACACCCTGTGTCACTGTTACCTGTGTGTTACCTGTCCAGGTGATCTCACCTGTCCCTCTCTCTCACCTGTCCAGGTGAGGAAGATGTCGCTAGTCCCTGTTCCCGGGCCTCTGCTGACCCTGACCTTGTTCCCAAGCTGCTCCTGTCACACCTGTGTCACTGTGCCACTGTGTGTGTTACCTGTCCAGGTGATCTCACCTGTCCCTCACCTGTCCAGGTGAGAAGATGTCCCTCTCTCTGTTCGGGCTCTGCTGACGACCCTGTTCACTGACAGCACGTGTCCCACCTGTGTCCACACCTGTGTCACTGTTACCTGTGTGTTACCTGTCCAGGTGATCTCACCTGTGTCTCACCTGTCTCACCTGTCTCTCACCTGTCTCCAGGTGAGAAGATGTCCCTCTCTCTGTTCGCCCTGCTGACCCTGACCGTGTTCCTGCTCCTGTCCCACCTGTGTCACTGTTACCTGTCCCTTACCTGTCTATTACCTGTCCAGGTGATCTCACCTGTCTGTTACCTGCCCAGGTGAGAAGATGTCGCTGTCCCTGTTCGCCCTGCTCACCCTGACCGTGTTCCTGCTGCTCGTGTCACACCTGTGTCACACCTGTGTCACTGTTACCTGTGTGTTACCTGTCCAGGTGATCTCACCTGTGTCTCACCTGTGTCTCACCTGTCCCTTACCTGTCCAGGTGAGAAGATGTCCCTCTCTCTCTTCGCCCTGCTGACCCTGACCGTGTTCCTGCTCCTGGTGTCCCACCTGTGTCACACCTGTGTCACTGTTACCTGTGTGTTACCTGTGTGTTACCTGTCCATTACCTGCCCAGGTGATCTCACCTGTCCATTACCTGTCCCTTACCTGCCCAGGTGAGAAGATGTCCCTCTCCCTGTTCGCCCTGCTGACCCTGACCGTGTTCCTGCTCCTGGTGTCCCACCTGTGTCACACCTGTGTCACTGTTACCTGTGTGTTACCTGTCCATTACCTGTCCAGGTGATCTCACCTGTGTCTCACCTGTCCATTACCTGTCACACCTGTCCCTCTCACACCTGTCCAGGTGAGAAGATGTCGCTGTCCCTGTTCGCCCTGCTGACCCTGACCGTGTTCCTGCTGCTCCTGTCACACCTGTGTCACTCTCACCTGTCCATTACCTGTCCAGGTGATCTCACCTGTGTCTCACCTGTGTCTCACCTGTGTCTCACCTGTCCATTACTCCCGCCCAGGTGATCTCACCTGTGTCTCACCTGTGTCTCACCTGTGTCTCACCTGTCCAGGTGATCTCACCTGTGTCTCCCACCTGTGTCTCACCTGTGTTCTCACCTGTGTCTCACCTGTGTCTCACCTGTCTGTTACCTGTCCAGGTGAGAAGATGTCGCTGTCCCTGTTCGGGCCCCTGCTGACCCCTGACCGTGTTCCTGCTGCTCCCTGTCCCACCTGTGTCACTGTGCTACCTGTGTGTTACCTGTCCAGGTGATCTCACCTGTGTCACACCTGTCCAGGTGAGAAGATGTCCCTCTCTCTCTTCGCCCTGCTGACCCTGACCGTGTTCCTGCTCCTGGTGTCCGACAAGGTTCCGGCCACGTCGCTGCAGGTGCCGCTCATCGGCCGCTACTCTGACGGCGACGCTGGTGCTGCTGGCGCTGGTGGTGCGCTTGAGCGTGGGTGCTCAACCTGCACCACCGCTCACCTGGCACGACGTGGATGCCCACCTGGGCTGCAGGTGAGGGGAGAATCCCAAAAATCCTAAAAAAATCCCCAAAAAATCCCTAAAAACGGACGGAAATGTAAAAATGGCACCAAAACTCACCTGGGCACACCTGAGCTCACCTGGGCACACCTGAGCTCGACTCGCTACGGCAGGTGAGGAGAATCCCAAAAATCCTAAAAAAATCTCCCAAAAAATCCCGAAAAAATCCCATGAAAAATGGTCCCAAAATGGACGGGAAATGTGAAAAATGACACCAAAAACTCACCTGGGCACACCTGGGCACACCTGGGCACACCCTGAGCTCACCTGGAAGCTGACGGGTGAGGGGGAGAATCCCCAAAAATCCTAAAAAATCCCCAAAAATCTAAAAACTTCCCCAAAAATCCCAAAAATCGATCCCAAAAGCGGACGGAATGTAAAATGGCCCCAAAACTCACCTGGGCACACCTGAGCTCACCTGGGCACACCTGGGCACACACCTGAGCGTGACAGGTGAGGGAAAAAATCCCAAAAAATCCTAAAAAATCCCCCAAAAATACCGAAAAAATTCCAAAAAATCCACATGAAAAAATCCCAAAAATCCCGCGAAAAGCGGACCCGGGAAATGTAAAAATGGCACCAGAAACTCACCTGGGCACACCTGAGCTCACCTGGGGCAGTGCGGGTGAGGGAGAGAATCCCAAAAATTCCCCCAAAAAATCCCAAAATAAAATCCCCCAAAAAATCCCAGAAATTTCCCCAAAAATCCCCAAAAATTTTCTAAAAAATCCCAAAATTTCCCGAAAAAATTCCCAAAAATTCCCCAAAAAATCCCAAAAATTCCCCAAAAATCCCAAAAATTCCCAAAAACTCCCAAAATTCCCCAAAAAATCCCAAAAATTCCCCAAAAAAATCTCAAAAATTAAAAAAAATCCCCAAAATCCTAAAAAAATCTTCCCAAAATTCTCCAAAAATCAACCAAAAAAAATCCCAAAATTTTTGGTTCAGTTGGAATTTTTGGGTTCTCAGGTGGGAATTTTTTGGGTTTTTTGGGAATTTTGGGGGTTTTTTTAAGAAAATTTTTGGGAGGATTTTTGGGAATTTTGGGGTTATTTTAAGAAAAATTTTGGGAGGATTTTTGGGAATTTTGGGGGGTTTTTTTAATGAAAATTTTTTGGGAATTTTGGGGGATTTTTTGAGGATTTTTTGGGAGGATTTTTGGGAATTTTGGGGCTTTTAAAAGAAATTTTTGGGAGGATTTTTGGGAATTTTGGGGTGGGTTTTTTTTGCGGACATTTTTTTGGAGGAAGGATTTTTGAGAATTCTGTTTTTTTTATTTTTAAAAGAAAAAAATTTGGGAATTTTTGAAGAATTTCAGTAAAAAAAAATTTTTTATTTTATTTTTTTTCTTCCCCTCACCTGTCCCCTCCCCCCTCAGGTGTTCCTGCAGCCTCCCCCTCCTCGGCCTCCGCCCCTCCCCCCGCCGGCCCCGCCCCCTCCCCCGGCCCGCCCCCGCCCCTCCCCCGCGGCGGGGACGAGTATTCCTGCGCCGCCCCTCCCCAGCAGCGCCCCGGAACCGCCGGGACTCCCCCAAAAGCGGCGCCCCCGAGCTGCGGCCGCGGCGGCAGCGGTGGCGGCTGGCGCGGCACCTCGCAGCGACCCGGGGGCGGCGGCAGGTGAACACACCTGGGGGCAGGTGGGGGGGTACCTGGGGGCACACCTGGGGGCACCTGAGATACACCTGAGATACACCTGGGCACACCTGGGCACACCTGGGCACACCTGGGCACACCTGGGATACACCTGGGGCACACCCGGGGGCACACCTGGGATACACCTGGGGGCACCTGGGATGAACCTGGGGGCACCTGGGATACACCTGGGATACACCTGGGCACACCTGGGCACACCTGGGATACACCTGGGCACACCTGGGCACACCTGGGGATACACCTGGGGGCACCTGGGATACACCTGGGCACACCTGGGCACACCTGGGGGCACCTGGGACACACCTGGGCACACCTGGGATACACCTGGGGGGCACCTGGGCACACCTGGGATACACCTGGGGGCACCTGGGCACACCTGGGCACACCTGGGCACACCTGGGATACACCTGGGCACACCTGGGCACACCTGGGATACACCTGGGGGGCACCTGGGACACACCTGGGCACACCTGGGCACACCTGGGCACACCTGGGATACACCTGGGCACACCTGGGCACACCTGGGCACACCTGGGCACACCTGAGACACACCTGGGCACACCTGGGCACACCTGGGATACACCTGGACACACCTGGGGCACACCTGGGGGCACACCTGGGCACACCTGGGCACACCTGGGCAGGCACCGGGCACCATTTCCCCCATTTTTTCTCAGTATTTCCACCGGGTTTTTTCTGTTTTCCCATTTTCTGTTTTCCCCCATTTTTTTCCCTTTTCCCCATTTTTCCCATTTCCCCCGTTCCCCGCGCTTTCCCCCATTTTGGGATATTCCCATTTTCCCCCAATTTCCCATTTTTTCTGTTTTCCCATTTTTTCTGTTTTGCCCCATTTTTTTTCCCCCATTTTTTCCCCATTTTTTTTCCCCGTTTTTTTTCCCCATTTTTTCCGTTTTCCCCCATTATTTTTTTCCCCCATTTTTTCTGTTTTCCCCCGTTTGGGATATTCCCATTTTCCCCAATTTCCCATTTTCCCCAATTTCCCGTTTTTTCTGTGTTTCCCCATTTTTTTCTGTTTTTCCCCATTTTTTTCCCGTTTTTCCCCCATTTTTTTGTTTTTCCCCGTTTGGGATATTCCCATTTCCCAATTTCCCGCGTTTTCCCCGCGCAGGCGCAGGACGAGTGGCGCGCGCTCGCCATGGCCGCCGACCGGCTCTGCCTGTGGGCGGTGCTGGCGCTCACCGGCACATGCGCGCTGGGCACCAGCTGGACGCGGCGCTGCACCGGCCCCGGCCACGCCCTTCCCCTGACCCCCAAAATCCCAAAATCGCCGAAATTTCCCCAATCCGCAAATGCTGGGCGCGGCTTTTATCGGGAAATCCCGAAATAAAGGAGGAAAGAAATCCCGAGTGCCGAGAGCGGCGTGGGTTTTGGGGATAAATCCCACAATGCATTGCGCAGAACGGGGGGAAATAAATCACACAATGCATTGCGCAGCAGGGAATAAATCCCATAATGCTTTTGCACAGAGGGGTGATAAATCCTACAATGCATTGCGAGGAAAAAAAAGGGATAAATCCCACAATGCACTGTGCAGAACGGGGGATAAATCCCACAATGCATTGCGCACAACGGGGAAATAAATCCCACAATGCATTGCGCAGAACGGGGAATAAATCCCACAACGCATTGCGCAGAACGGGGGAATAAATCCCACAACGCATTGCGCAGAACGGAGGGATAAATCCCACAATGCCACGCGCAGGTTAATCCCACAATGCCTTGCGCAGCTAGGGGAATAAATCCCACAATGCTTTGCACAGAGAGGGGGAATAAATCCCACAATGCCACGCGCAGATTAATCCCATGATGCCTTGCGCAGCAAGGGGAATAAATCCCACAATGCATTGCGCAGAGAGGGGGAATAAATCCCACAATGCCACGCGCAGGGTAATCCCACAATGACTTGCTCAGAACGGGGGGAGTAAATCCCACAATGCATTGCGCAGAACGGGAGGATAAATCCCACAATGCCACGCGCAGACCGGCGGATAAACCCCGCGGTTTTTGCCGCTGTACAAAGGGAATAAACCCGAGGATTTCCCGCGCTGCGAGCTCGGCTTTATCGCGACATTTGCAGCGCTTCCAATCGGGACGGATCCCGACGTTTTCGGCGCTTTAAATCGGGATAAATCCCGAGGCGCTTTGCGGGCGGAGCTATCCCGGCATGCCCCGCGGTCTCCATGGCGGCGGCGCTGCCGTAAAGCGCGAGTGCCGGAAAAGGGGGCGGGGCCTCGCAGGGGGTGTGTCCTGAGCGGAGAGCGGCGATTGGTCGGAATCGGCGCCGCTCGCGGCGCTGCTCGGTGACGTCATCGGCCGGCGCCGGAGGGGAGGGACCGGAGCGAGGCCCGGGGTGAGCGCGGGTCCAAAAAATTCCCAAAAACCCAAAAAATCCCAAAATTCCCCCAAAATCGCGTCCGGGAGCGGGGGAGGGCGCGGGACAGCGGGGGGCACGGCGGGTGGGGGGAGGGGAAAGGGGCGGGACCTTGGGGGGTTTGGGGAATTTTTGGGGGAATAATTCGGATTTTTCGGGGGAATAATTCGGGAATTTTGGGGGAAATTTGGGATTTTTGGGGGCGTTTCGGGGGAACCGAGGGGATTTTGGGAGGATTAATGGGAATTTTTGGGGTTTAATTGGGGTTTAATTAACGGGAATTAAAAGGGAATTAATTTGGGTTAATGAACGGGAATTTAAATTAACGGGAATTTGGGTTAATTAACGGGAATTTTGGGTTAATTAACGGGAATTTTGGGAGAATTTTGGGGGAATTAATTGAAATGTGGGGGTTTAATTAATGGGAGCATCAAGATTTAATCAGTGGGAATTTTAGTTTAATTAACGGGAAATTTGAGTTAATTAACGGGAATTTGGGGTTAATTAATTAGCAGGAATTTTGGTGTTTAATTAATGGGAACATCAAGATTTAATCAGTGGGAATTTTAGTTTAATTAATGGAAATTTTGGGTTAATTAACGGGAATTTTGGGTTAATTAATTAACGGGAATTTGGGGGGAATTAAAGTGAATTTTTGGGGAATTTTGGGGAAATTTTGGGGGAATTAACGGGAATTTTGGGTTAATTAATTAATGGAATTTTTTGGGTTAATTGACGGGAATTTGGGGGGAATTAATGGAAATTTTGGGGTTTAATTAATGGGAACATCAAGATTTAATCCATGGGAATTTTAGTTTAATTAATGGAAATTTTGGGTTAATTAACGGGAATTTTGGGGGAACTAATTAACGGGAATTTGGGGTTCATTAATTAACAAAAATTTGGGGTTTATTAAAGGGAATTTTGGGTTAAATAATTAACGGGAATTTAGGGGGAATTAATGGAAATTTAATTGGAGTTTTGGGTTGATTAATCGGCAATTTTGGGTTAATTAATTAACGGGAATTTTGGGTTCATTAATTAACAGGAATTTGGGGTTAATTAAAGGGAATTTTGAGTTAATTAATTAACGGGAATTTTGGGTTAATTAACGGGAATTTTGGGTTCATTAATGATAATTTGGGGGTTTAATAATGGGAATATCAAGGTTTAATCAATGGGAATTTAAGTTTAATTAATGGAAATTTTGGGTTGTATAACGGGAATTTTGGATTAATTAATTAACGAAATTTTGGGTTAAGTTAATTAACGGAATTTTGGGTTCGTTAATTAGCAGGGAATTCTAAGGGCAATTTTGGGGGAATTACTGGAAATTTAATTGAAATTTTCGGTTAATTAATCAGAAATCTTTGGGTAATTAATTAACGGGAATTTTGGGTCAATTAATTAACGGGAATTTGGAGTTAATGAATTAACGGGAATTTGGAGTTAATCAATTAACGGGAATTTTGGGTTTATTAACGGGAATTTTGGGTTCATTAATTAACGGGACTTTTGAGTTAATTAACGGGAATTTTGGGGAATTAACGGGATTTTTGGGTTAATTAACGGGAATCTTGGGTTCATTAATTAACGGGACTTTTGGGTTCATTAATTAACGGGAATTTTGGGTTAGTTAATTAACAGGAATTTGGAGTTAATCAATTAACGGGAATTTGGGGGAATTAACGGGAATTTGGGGTTAATTAATGATAATTTGGGGGTTTAACCAATAAGAATTTAACAATCTTATTTAATTTTATTGAACAATTTTATTTAATCACCGCCAATTAATTAACCCCTTCCTTTCCCCCAGGCCATGAAGGAGGCGCCGAACGCGGGGGCGGCGGCGGCGGGGGAGGGGCGAGCTCAGCCCTTCCCTGCCCCCCGCCCCTCCCCCTCCGCGCCGCCCCTCCCCCGGGCGCGGCGGCGGAAGGGAAAGCGCCCCCGGCGGCGGGCGCAGGCGCTGCGGCTGCTGCGGCTGCTGCTGGCGCGGGGGAGCTCTGGAAGCCGGGGGAGGGGCGCGCCGGGCGCCCGGGGGAGGGAGCGCCCGCCGAGCCCCGCCCCCACCCAAAACCGCCCCCAAGGAGAAGGGGAGGGGCTTCGGTTTGTGTGCCCGCCCCTCCCCCGTCGCGCCGGGCGGAAATGGAGGCGATGACGTCAGCGCCCCTCCCCCTACTGGCCCGCCCCTCCCCACCCGCTGGTGGGGGCTCCGCCCCCCACGGGAGTTTTGGGGGAGGGGGTGGGGGGAGGGGTGGGGGGAGGGAGGATGAAGGTGAGGAAAGGGGGGAGGGGAGAAAAATTGGGAGGGGGCGGGCGGGAAATGGGGGAGGGCGGAAATTAGGGGTTGGGGTTTGGGGGGAGGGGGCAAAAATTGGGGGAGGGGCAAAAATTTCGGGGGAGGGGCTAAAATTTGGGGCTGGGATTTGGGGGAGGGGGCAAACAATTGGGGGAGGGGCCAGAAATTGGAGCTGGGGGTTTGGGGGAGGGGCCAAAAGTTTTGGGGGCGGGGCCTGAAGTTGGGGCGGGGCCTGAAGTTGGGGGCAGGGCCAGAAGGGGGCGGGGCTTGGGGTGGGAAATTCCAATTTTGGATTTCTTAAAATTTTGTTTTAATTTTGTTTTTTTTGTTTTCCCCCCAGGGCCCCCTCCCCAACGGGCTGGGGGTGGGGGAGGGCCCCCGGGCTGCCCCTCCCCGCGCGCCCCTCCCCCGGGCCCCGCCCCCGGCATCCCTGATCAGCAACGTCACCGGGGGAGGGGCCGGGGCTGGCCCCGCCCCCGCGGCCCCGCTCCCCACCCGCGCCCCGCCCCGCCCAGCCCAGCCCCCCTGCGGGAGGAGCACGTGACCTGCGTGCAGAGTGAGTGACGTCAGCGGGGCCGTGGCGATCATCGGGGAGGGCGGGCGCCGAGGCGGTGACGTCACCGGAAACAGGAGTATGGGGTGGTGGCGATCATTGGGGAAAAGGAATTCCAGGTGGTGGCGTCATTGAGGAGCAGAGCTCTAGATTATGGCGATCACTGGGAAAAGGGAATTTGGGGTGATGGCGTCATCGGGGGAGGCAGATTTCGGGTGATGGCGTCGTTGAGGCCAGCTCTGGGTGATGGCGTCACTAGGAACAGAAATCTGGGGCGATGGCGATCATCGGGGAGAAAGAGTTCGGGGTGATGACGTCATTGGGAACCGGAATCTGGGGTGGTGACGTCATCAGGGAGCAGATTTCGGGTGGATTTGAGGCGATGGCGTCATCAGGAAGGTGGATTTGGGGTGATGACGTCATTGAGCAGCAGAGCTACAGGTGATGGCGTCATTGAGAGCGGGAATCTGGAGGCGGTGGCGTCATCAGGGAGAAGATTTCGGGAGGATTTGGGCAGTGGCGTCGTCGGGGAGAGGTCTGGGAGGCGGTGGCGTCATCGGGGAGTGGAGCTCTGGGTGATGGCGTCACTGGGAAAAGTAAATTTGGGGTGATGACGTCATCGGGGAGGCAGATTCGGGTGATGACGTCATTGAGGAGTGAAGCTCTGGGCGATGACGTCACTGGGAAAGGGAATCTGGTGTGGTGACGTCATCAGGGAGAAAGGTTTCAGGAGGATTTTGGCGATGGCGTCATCGAGAGGCCGGGGTCCAGCGTGATGATGTCACTGGGAACGGGAATTTGGGCAGTGATGGCGTCACCGAGGGGCGGAATTTCTGGTTTGATGGCGTCACCAAAGGCGGGATTTTGGGAGAATTTTTTCAGATTTTTTGGGGAATATTTTTGGTCATTTTGGGACCCGATTTTGGCCAAATTTTCACCAATTTTCACTGAGGTTTTTTTTGGAATTTTGGGGATTTTCATCAGTGATGGCGTCATAGAGTGCTTGATTTTGGGTTTGATGGCGTCACTGAGGAAAGGATTTGGGCAGTGAAGAGCGTCACCAAAGACGGGATTTTTGGGAGAATTTTAAAATTTTTTTCCGGGGAATTTTTGGGTCATTTTGGGGCCGATTTTTGCGGGTACCGTAATTTTCACCAATTTTTTTGGAATTTCGGGAATTTGAGGATTTTTAGGTCAGTGATGGCGTCATAGAGGGTTGATTTTGGGTTTGATGAGCGTCACTGAGGGCGGGATTTCAGGTTTGATGACGTCACCAAAGGCGGGATTTTTGGAAGAATTTTTTCAGATTTTTTCCGGGGAATTTTGGGGCCGATTTTTCAGCGAATTTTCACCGAATTTTTGGGGAATTTCGGCCATTAGGGGGATTTGGGGGCGGTGCTGGCGTCACTGAGGGGAGGATTTTGGGGGCATTTTTCAGGCATTTTTGGACGAGAGTTCCTGCAGGCCCTCTGGAGCCTGATCCCGTCAAGCGCCCGACGAGGAGTGCGTGGAGCTTCGAGGACATTTTCCAGCAGGAGTTCAGCACCCCCAGAGAGGTGGGGAACGGGGATTTTGGGGGATTTTGGGGGGATTTTGGGGGGATTTTGGGGATTTTTCTGGATTTTTGGAAATTTTTTGGAATTTTTTTTAGGATTTTTTGGGATTTTTTTGGGGGTTTTTGGGGATTTTTTGGGAATTTTTTTTATTTTTTTTGGGGGTTTTTGGGATTTTTTGGGATTTTTTGGGGAATTTTTGGGGGATTTTTGGGGGAATTTTTTGGGAAATTTTGTGGAATTTTTGGGGAAATTTTGAGAATTTTTATAAATTTTTAGGGACTCCTAGAACAGGTTTTGGGGGAGTTTTAGAATTTAGAGAATTTTTGAGGGAATTTTTGGGATTTTTTGGGATTTTTTTGGGGGATTTTTGGGGGATTTTGGGGAAATATTTTTGGGAATTTTTGGCCGAATTTTTGGGGAGGGATTTTGGAGAAGTTTTGTGTGAATTTTGGGGTGAATTTTGTGTGAATTTTTGGAGAAATTTACTAGCGTGAGTTTTGTGTGAATTTTGGGGGACTTTTGGAGTAATTTTGTGTGAATTTTTGGGAAATTTTTGTGTGAATTTTTGGGGAATTTTTGGGGGAATTTTTGGGGAATTTTTGGGGGAATTTTTTGGGGATTTTGACTGAATTTTTGGGGGATTTTTCAATTTGGGGGGAATTTTTGGGAGGATTTTTGGAGAAATTTTGTGTGAATTTTTGGGTAATTTTGTGTGAATTTTTGGCGAATTTTTGGGGAATTTTTTGGGAATTTTGGGGGAAATTTTTGGGGAATTTTTGTGTGAATTTTTGGGAGGGATTTTGGGGAAATTTTGTGCTAGAAGATTTTTTGGGGGATTTTCTCAATTTTGGGAGGATTTTCTCAACTCTGGGGAGGAAATTTTTGGGGGAATTTTGTGTGAATTTTTTGGGAGGATTTTCTCAGCTCTGGGAGGATATTTTGGGAGGATTTTTGGTGGAATTTTTTGGGAGAATTTTCACCCAACTTTGAGGAGAAATTTTTGGGGGAATTTTGGTGGAATTTTTTGGGAGGATTTTGGTGGAATTTTTGGGTGGATTTTTCTCGACTTTGAGGGGAATTTTTGGGAGGATTTTGGTGGAATTTTTGGGAGGATTTTGGAGAAATTTCGGGATAATTTTTTGAGAATTTTGTGTGTGAATTTTTGGGAGAATTTTGGTGGGATTTTTGGGAGGGATTTTCTCAACTCTGGGGAGGAATTTTTGGGAGGATTTTGGTGGAATTTTTTGGGAGGATTTTCGCTTAACTTTGAGGGGGGAATTTTTGGGGAATTTTTGTCTTGAATTTTTTGGGGGGATTTTCTCAACTCTGGGCAGGAATTTTTTGGGAATTTTGGGGGAATTTTTGGGAGGATTTTGGTGGAATTTTTTGGGAGGATTTTTCTCTACTTTGAGGAGGAATTTTTTGGGGAATTTTGTGTGAATTTTGGGAGGATTTTGGTGGAATTTTTGGGAGGATTTTCTCAACTTTGAGGGGGGAATTTTTTGGGAGGGATTTTGTGTGAATTTTTTGGGAGGATTTTCTCTCAACTTTGGTGGAATTTTTGGGAGGATTTTTGTGTGAATTTTTGGGAGGATTTTGGTGGAATTTTTGGGGGATTTTCTCACCTCTGGCGAGAGATATTTTGGGAGGATTTTTGGTGGAATTTTTGGGAGGATTTTTGGGGGGTATTTTCTCACCTCTGGGGAGGATATTTTGGGAGGATTTTGGTGGAATTTTTGGGAGGATTTTGGTGGAATTTTTGGGGTATTTTCTCAACTCTGGGGAGGATATTTTGGTGGAATTTTTGGGGGTATTTTCTCACCTCGGGGAGGAATCTGTGCCCAAAGTGTTTCAGTGCAGCAGCTGCTGCAGTCCTACCAGCGGCTCCGAACCTTGGCGTGCTCAGCTGGCTTCAGCGTCAGCTACAAGCGCATGCGTGCTCACCATGGGAGCTGACCTGCAGGCGCTCTACTGGCCCCAACTGGCTCAACGACCAGGTCTGCAAAAAATTAGGGGAATCTTGGGGAATTTTTGGGGATTTTTGGGGTTTTTTCGGGATTTTTTGGGGATTTTTGGGATTTTTGGATTTTTTGGATTTTTTTGGATTTTTTTTTGGCACTTTTCCGGGGATTTTTTCGGGGATTTTTGGAAATGTTTTTAAATTTTTTTTGGAATTTTTTTGGGATTTTCTGGGAATTTTTGGGATGTTTTTGGGATTTTCTGGGATTTTTTGGGATTTTTTTGGGATTTTTGTGGCAATTTTTTGAGATTTTTGGAATTTTTTGGGGAATTTTTTTCGAATTTTTTTGAATTTCTTTTGCAATTTTTGAGAAAGTTTTTTGAGATTTTTTTGGGATTTTTCAGGGATTTTTTGGGGGATTTTTTTGAGATTTTTTGGATTTTTGGGGTTTTTGGGGTGTTTAGGGAGGTTTGCAGAGCTCTCACGGCCCCAACTGGCTCAACGACCAGGTCTGCAAAAAAATTGGGGAATCTTAAGGGGAATTTTTTAGGGATTTTTTGGGATTTTTGAGTTTTTGGGGGATTTTTTTGGGGATTTTTTGGGATTTTTTGGGGGATTTTTTGGGGGATTTTTGGGGATTTTTTGCGAGGATTTTTTTGGCGTTTTTCGGGGATTTTTTGGCGATTTTTTGGGGATTTTTTTTCAGAATTTTTGGAAATGTTTTTTGAAATTTTTTTGGAATTTTTGGGGGATTTTTAAGATTTCTTGGGATTTTTTGGAGTTTTTGGGATTTTTTGGGGATTTTTTGGATTTTTTAGAGACTTTTTGAGAATTTTTTTGGGAATTTTTTGGGGGATTTTTGAGCATTTTTGGGGGATTTTTTGAGATTTTTTTGGATTTTTTGGGGTTTTTGGGGTGTTTAGGGGAGGTTTGCAGGCAGCTCACGGCCCCAACTGGCTCAACGACCAGGTCTGCAAAAAAATTGGGGAATCTTAAGGGGAATTTTTGGGGATTTTTTGGGGTTTTTTTGGGATTTTTTGGGGATTTTTGGGATTTTTTGGAATTTTTTGGATTTTTTGGATTTTTTGGCACTTTTGCCGGGATTTTTTCGAGTTTTTGGAAATGTTTTTAAATTTTTTTTGGGAATTTTTTTGGGATTTTCTGGGAATTTTGGGATGTTTTTGGGATTTTTTGGGATTTTTTGTGGCAATTTTTTGAGATTTTTGGAATTTTTTGGGGAATTTTTTTCGAATTTTTTTTGAATTTCTTTTGCAATTTTTGAGAAAGTTTTTGAGATTTTTTGGGATTTTTTCAGGGATTTTTGGGGATTTTTTTGAGATTTTTTTGGATTTTTTGGGGTTTTGGGGTGTTTAGGGGAGGTTTGCAGGCAGCTCTCACGGCCCCAACTGGCTCAACGACCAGGTCTGCAAAAAAATTGGGGGAATCTTGGGGAATTTTTGGGGATTTTTTGGGTTTTTTTGGGATTTTTTGGGGATTTTTGGGATTTTTGGAATTTTTTGGATTTTTTTGGATTTTTTGGCACCCTTTTCTCGGGGATTTTTCGGGATTTTTTGGAAATGTTTTTAAATTTTTTTTGGAATTTTTTTGGGATTTTCTGGGAATTTTTGGGATGTTTTTGGGATTTTTTTGGGATTTTTGTGGCAATTTTTTGAGATTTTTTGGAATTTTTTGGGGAATTTTTTCGAATTTTTTTTGAATTTCTTTTGCAATTTTTGAGAAAGTTTTTGAGATTTTTTGGGATTTTTCAGGGATTTTTTGGGGATTTTTTTGAGATTTTTTTGTATTTTTTGGGGTTTTTGGGGTGTTTAGGGGAGGTTTGCAGACGCTCTACGGCCCCAACTGGCTCAACGACCAGGTCTGCAAAAAATTGGGGAATCTTGGGGAATTTTTGGGGATTTTTTGGGATTTTTTTGGGGATTTTTTGGGGGTTTTTTGGGGATTTTTGGGGATTTTTTTGGATTTTTTTGGCGTTTTTTGAAGATTTTTTAGGGACTTTTTGGAGATTTTTTGGGGATTTTCTGGGATTTTTTGGGATTTTTTGAGAATTTTTTGGGGGTTTTTTGGGGATTTTTTGGCGATTTTTTGGGGATTTTTTTGGAATTTTTGGAAATGGTTTTGAAATTTTTTTGGAATTTTTTGGGGATTTTTTAGGATTTCTTGGGATTTTTTTGGAGTTTTTTTGGGATTTTTTGGGGATTTTTTTGGATTTTTTAGAGACTTTTTTGAGAATTTTTAGGGAATTTTTGGGGGATTTTTTGGGGATTTTTTTGAGATTTTTTTGGATTTTTTGGGGTTTTTGGGGTGTTTAGGAGAGGTTTGCAGACGCTCTACGGCCCCAACTGGCTCAACGACCAGGTCTGGAAAAAATTGGGAGTTCTTGGGAATTTGGGGAATTTTTTTGGGATTTTTTGCGGGATTTTTTTGGGTATTTTTGAGAATTTTTTGGGATTTTTTGGAGATTTTTTGGGATTTATAAGGGATATTTTTGGGAATTTTTAGGGAATTTTTGGGGGATTTTTGGGGAATTTTTAGGAATTTTTTTTATTTTTGGGGGTTTTTTGGGGATTTTTTGGGATTTTTTGGGAATTTTTTGGCAATTTTTTGGGGATTTTTTGGGATTTTTAGGGATTTTTTGGGATACTTTTGGTACCTTTTTAGAGAATTTTTTGGGAACTTTTTGGGGATATTTTGGGATATTTTTGGGATTTTTTTGGGGAATTTCTGGGATTTTTTCGGAATTTTTGGGATTTTTTCGGAATTTTTTGGGAATATTTGGCGAATTTTTTGGGAGTTTTTTGCAAATTTTGGGAAATTTTTTGGGAACATTTTGGGAATTTTTTTGGAATTTTTTCGGGGAATTTTTGGAAAATTTTTTGGGGAATTTTTTGGGAACATTTTGGAAATTTTTTGGTAATTTTTTGGGGAGTTTTGGGGAATTTTTGGGAGTTTTTTAGGAACATTTTGGGAATGTTTTGGGAATTTTTCCCCCGCTCAGGTGATGAACATGTACGGGGACCTGGTCATGGACGCCGTGCCCGACAAGGTGAGGGGAGGGGCGTGGCCCGGGCGCGGTGGGCGTGGCCCAGGTGAGCGAGTGGGCGTGGCCCGCGGTGGGCGTGGCCCCGCTCAGCCCCGCCCCCTCCCCAGGTGCATTTCTTCAACTCGTTTTTCTACGACAAGCTCCGCACCCGCGGCTACGAGGGCGTGCAGCGCTGGACCAAGAACGTGAGGGCGGGGCCGGAACATGCAAATGAGGGGCGGGGCCCACATGCAAATGAGGGAACAGAGCCAGGGCTATGCAAATGAGGGAGCAGAGCCAGGGTTATGCAAATGAGGAGCCGTGCTGGGTATGCAAATGAGGAGCCGTGCTGGATATGGAAATGAGGGATGCCCCGGATTATTAAATAAGAGGCGGTGCTGGATATGCAAATGAGGGGGCGGGGCCAACATGCAAATGAGGGTGCAGTGCCAGGGCTATACAAATGAGGGGCGGAGCCAGGGTTATGCAAATGACGGGTGGCCCTGGGGTTATTAAAATGAGAGGTGGAGCTGGATATGCAAATGAGGGGCGTGGTCTATATGCAAATGAAGAACAAGGTCGGGGTTATGCAAATGAGGGGGTGGGGCAGGGAAATGCAAATGAGGGGGAGGGGCCTATACTTTCCCCCTCAATCCCTGCCATAATTGCCCAAAATTTCTCCCAAATTTTATTGAGATTTAGCCCAAAATTTGCCTCCAATTTCTTCCAAATTTTCCCAAATTTCCCTCAAATTTTGCCGAATTTTTGCCTGTTTTTCTCCCAAATCTTCCCCAAATTTCTCCCAAATTTCCCCAAATTTCTCCCAAATTTCTCTTTAATTTTCCCTAAATTGTCCCAAATTTTCCTCAACTTCTCCCAAATTTTTCCCATATTTCCCCCAAACTTTACCCAATTTTTGCCAATTTTCCTCCCAAATTTTCCCCAAATTTCTTCCAAATTTTCCCCAAATGGTCCCCAAATATCCTCAATTTCTCCCAAATTTTCCCCAGTTTTTCTCAATTTCTCCCAAATTTTCCCCCAAATTTCTCCCAATTTTTCTCCCAAATTTTCCATAATTTTTGCCAATTTTTCTCCCAAATTTCCCTCGAATTTCTCCCAAATTTCCCCCAAATTGTCCTCAATTTTCCTCAATTTCTCCCAAATTTTCCCCAAAATTTCCCCCAAGTTTTCTCCCAAATTTTCCCTAAATTTCTCCCAAATTTCCCCCAAACTTTTACCCAATTTTTCCCAATTTGTCTCCCAAATTTCCCCGAATTTTCCTCAAATTTTCTCTCAGGTTTCCACTGAATTTCTCTCTGGTTTCTCTCAAATTTCCTCTAAATCTTCCCCAAATTTCCTTCCAATTTTTCCCAAACTTTCCCCGCAATTTTCCCCAGTGGGCGTGGCCTCCAGTGGGCGTGTCCTCCCATTAACCCTTCACCTCCCACCCATTTATTCCCATTCCCCCCCCAATTTCCGCCGGGTTTTTTCCGCCGGGGGTGGGCGTGGCGGCGCGGGGGCGTGTCCCAGCGCTGGCCCCGCCCCTCTGGCAGGTGGACATTTTTGGCAAGGAGCTGCTGCTGATCCCCATCCACCTGGAGGTGCACTGGTCGCTGGTGGCCGTGGACGTGGGGCGCAGAACCATCACCTACTTCGACTCGCAGCGCACGCTCAACCGCCGCTGCCCCAAGGTGGGCGTGGCCCCCGAGACGGGGGCGTGGCCGCCCCAAAAGTGGGCGTGGTCTGGTGTGAAAACCTGGGTGGGCGTGGCTTCAGTTTGTGGAAACCCCTTGATTTTTTGGGGGGGGTTAAAATGGGTTAAAAATGGATTTATGAGAGGAATGGAAAGGGTTAAATGTGAGCGTGGCCTGGTGTGAAAATTCGGGTGGGCAGGGTTTGTATTTGGTAAAAGTCGTTGATTTTTTTTGGGTTAAAAATGGGTTTGGTTAAGGAGTGGAAAGGGTTAAAAGGGGGCGTGGCCATCCAAAAAGTGGGCGTGGCTGGCTTTGAAAATCCGGGAGGGCAGGGCTTAAATTTGGCAAAAATCGTTGGATTTTTTTGGGTTAAAAATGGGTAAAAATGGGTTTTGTGAAGGAGTGGAAAGGGTTAAAGGGGGCGTGGCCTGGTGTGAAAACCTGGGTGGGCGTGGCTTCAGTTTGTGAAAACCCCTTGATTTTTTTTTTGGGTTAAAAATGGGTTAAAAGTGGATTTATGAGAGGAATGGAAAGGGTTAAATGGGGGCGTGGCCACCCAAAAAGTGGGCGTGGCTGGCTTTGAAAATCCGGGTGGGCGTGGCTTAAATTTAGCAAAACTCGTTGATTTTTTTTGGGTTAAAAATGGGTTAAAAATGGGTTTCGTTACGGAGTGGAAAGGGTTAAATGGGGGCGTGGCCGCCCAAAAAGTGGGCGTGGTTCGGTGTGAAAACCTGTGTGGGCGTGGCTTAAATTTGGAAAAAGTTGTTGATTTTTTGTGGGTTAAAAATGGGTTAAGAATGGGTTTGGTTAAAAAGTGGAAAGGGTTAAATGTGGGCGTGGTCACCTTAAAGTGGGCGTGACCTGGTGTGAAAATCTGTGTGGGCGTGGCTTAAATTTAGGAAAACTCACTGATATTTTTTTGGGTTAAAAATGGGTTAAAAATGGATTTATATGAGGAATAGAAAGGGTTAAAGGGGCGTGGCCACCAAAATGGGCGTGGCCACTTCAAAAAGGGGCGTGGCCTGTTGTTGAAATAGAACGGGAGGGGCCAAAATTTGGGGATTTTTTGGGTTCAAAGTGGGTTTGGCTGTGGGAAGGGAAGGGTTAAACGGCCCCGCCCACTCAGGCCCCGCCCCCCGCTGACCACGCCCCCCTTGGCCCCGCCCCCAGCACATCTGCAGGTACCTCCAGGCCGAGGCCGACAAGAAGGAGAGGCCGGATTTTCGGGAGGGCTGGAGGGGAGCCTTCAAAATGGTGAGAGCCAAAAAATCCAAAAAATACCCAAAATTCACCCAAAAATTTGATCAGAAATTGTCTCAAAAATCAGCCCAAAAAATCAGCCCAAAAATCGACAGAAAATCGCCAATATCGACCTAAAAATCTACAAAATTCACCCAAAAATCCGTCCTGAAATTGTCTCAAAAATCAGCCAAAGAAACCCCAAAAATTCCCAAAATTCACCCAAAAATCTGATCAGAAATTGTCTCAAAAATCAGCCGAAAAAACCCCAAAATTCACCCAAAAATCTGCCCTGAAATTGTCTCCAAAATCAGCCAAAAAATCGGCCCAAAAATCACCCTAAAAATCTGTTCTGGGATGTCCCAAAAATTCTCAAAATCGCCCCAAAAATCTCCCAAATTCACCCCAAAAATCCCCAAAATCACATAAAAAAAAATCCCTGAAAGTCCCCAAAAAATCCCCAAAAATTCTCCCCAAATTTCCTCAAAATCACCCAAATTCCCCCAAAAAATCGCCACAAAATCCTCCAAAAAAATCCCCAAAATTCCCCCAAAATCAACCCCAAAAATCCCCAAAAATTCTCCCCAAAATTCCCAAAAATCACCCAAAATATCCCCAAAATCACATCCAAAAAAATCCATGCACGTCCCCAAAATATCCCCCAAAAAATCCCCAAAAAATCCTCAAAAAATCCCCCAAAAATCCCAAAAAACCCCCAAAAAACCCCCAAAAAATCCCCAAATATTTTCCCCAAAAATGCCCCAAAATCACCCAAAATTCCCCCAAAAAATCGCTGTAAAATTCACAAAAATTTGCTGAAAATCCTCCAAAAAAGTCCAAAAAAATCCCCAAAATTCTCCCAAAAATCCCCCAAAATCTTCCCAAAACTTCCCTAAAATTCACCAAAATTCCCCAAAATCAACCCAAAAAAATCCCCAAAAATTCTTCTAAAAATTCCCCAAAATTCCCCAAAATCTTCCAAAAAAACCAGAAAAAAATCCCCAAAATTCCCCGAAATTCTCCCAAAAAAATCTCCAAAACTCCCCAAAATCCCCCAAAATCCCCAAATTTTCCTAAAATTCTCCAAATTTGGTTTTTTTCCCCCAGAACGTCGCCCGACAGAACAACGACAGCGACTGCGGCGCCTTCGTGCTGCAGGTGAGAGAATTTGGGGCAGTTTGGGGAATTTTGGGGATTTTGGGGATTTTTTTGGAGAATTTCGAATTTTTGGGGGTTTTTTGGGCATTTTTGGGGATTTTTTTAGGATTTTTTTATGGTTTTTTTGGTGATTTTTTTGGATTTTTTGGGGGTTTTTTGTGATTTTTTTAGGGATTTTTTTTGGATTTTTTGGGGTTTTTTTAGGGGATTTTTAGGAGATTTTTGGTGTTTTTTCAGGGATTTTTTGGGGATTTTTTGGGTTTTTTTGGGGGGTTTTTGGGAATTTTTTGGGGGATTTTTGGGAGATTTTTTGGGAATTTTGGGAGATTTTTTTTGATTTTTGGGAGATTTTTTGGGATTTTTTTGAGATTTTTGGTGGTTTTTTTGGGGTTTTTTTAGGGGATTTTTGGGGGGGTTTTTTAGGGGATTTTTGAGGGATTTTTTTGGGTGTTTTTTGGGGTTTTTTGGGGGGGATTTTTCCTGGTTTTTTTTGGATTTTTGGGGGATTTTTTCGAGGAACTTTGAACTTTTTTTTAACCCTAATTCTCATTTGTTTTTTTAATTTTTCTTATTTTCCCCACTAAAATTGTAATTTTTTATTATTTTTTATTTCCAATATTGCAAATTTTTGGGTGATTTTTCACTTTTTTCTTTCAGAAAAATTCAGAATTTTCCCCCCAATTCCCAACTTTTATCCTACAAATCCAAATTTTATTTTGAACCACCCCAATCTCCAATTGTTTTTTAAAATTTTATTTCCCCCACTAAAATTTAAATTTTTTATTATTTTTTATTTCCAATATTGCAAATTTTTAGAAGATTTTTCACTTATTTCTTTTAGACAAAATTCCCAATTTTTATCCCCCAAACCCAATTTTTTTTTTTACCACCCCAAACCCCATATTTTTTTTAAATTTTTTTTTATTTCGCCCACTAAAATTTAAATTTTTTATTTTTTTTTTTTTTCCAATATTGCAAACTTTCGGGAGATTTTTCACTTTTCTTTTAAAAAATTCAGATTTTTCCCCCCAATTCCCAATTTTTATCCCCCAAACCCTTTTTTTTTTTTTTACCACCCCAAACCCCATATTTTTTTTAAATTTTTTTAATTTCTTCACTAAAATTTTATTTTTTTCTTAATTTTTTTTTCCACTATTGCAAATTTATTTCTTTTAGAAAAATTCGGATTTTTCCCCCTATTCCAATATTTTATCCCCCAATCCCATTTTTTTTACCACCCCAAACCCCGATTTTTTTTAAAATTTTTTCCCCCCCCTAAAATTTTAATTTTTTTGCTGTTTTTTTCTCCAGTAATTTTAAAAAATTTCCAAGTTTTTGGGGAGATTTTTCACTTATTTCTTTCAAAAAAATTCAGAATTTTCCCCCAATTCCCAACTTTTATCCCCCAAACCCAAATTTTTTTTACCACCCCAAACCCCAATTGTTTTTTAAAGTTTTTTTATTTCCCCACTAAAATTTAAATTTTTATTATTTTTTATTTCCAACATTGCAAACTTTTGGGAGATTTTTCACTTATTTCTTTCAAAAAAATTCAGAATTTTCCCCCCAATTCCCAATTTTTATCCTCCAAACCCAATTTTTTTTTTACCACCCCAAACCCCATTTTTTTTTAAACTTTTTTTTATTTCCCCACTAAAATTTAAATTTTTTTATTATTTTTTTATTTCCAATATTGCAAACTTTTGGGAGATTTTTTCACTTATTTTCTTTCAAAAAAATTCAGAATTTTCCCCCAATTCCCAATTTTTTATCCTCCAAACCCAATTTTTTTTTACCACCCCAAACCCCATTTTTTTTTAAACTTTTTTTTATTTTCCCCACTAAAATTGTAATTTTTTATTATTTTTTATTTCCAATATTGCAAACTTTTGGGAGATTTTTCACTTATTTCTTTCAGACAAATTCAGATTTTTCCCTTAATTCCCAATTTTTATCCCCCAAACCCAAATTTTTTTTTTTACCACCCCAAACCCCAATTGTTTTTTTAAAATTTTTTTTATTTCCCCCACTCAAATTTAAATTTTTTATTATTTTTTATTTCCAATATTGCAAACTTTTGGGAGATTTTTCACTTATTTTTTTCAAAAAAATTCAGAATTTTCCCCCCAATTCCCAATTTTTATCCCCCAAACCCAATTTTTTTTTTTTACCACCCCAAACCCCATTTTTTTTTTAAACTTTTTTTTATTTTCCCCACTAAAATTGTAATTTTTTATTATTTTTTATTTCCAATATTGCAAATTTTTAGAAGATTTTTCACTTATTTCTTTCAAAAAAATTCAGAATTTTCCCCCCAATTCCCAATTTTTATCCCCCAAACCCAAATTTTTTTTTTACCACCCCGAACCCCAATTGTTTTTTTAAATTTTTTTTTATTTCGCCCACTAAAATTTAAATTTTTTATTATTTTTTATTTCCAATATTGCAAACTTTTGGGAGATTTTTCACTTATTTCTTTCAAAAAAATTCAGAATTTTCCCCCCAATTCCCAATTTTTATCCCCCAAACCCAATTTTTTTTTTTACCACCCCAAACCCCATTTTTTAAAAATTTTTTTTTAATTTCCCCATTAAAATTTTAATTTTTTATTATTTTATTTTGCAGTACTGCAAGTTCCTGGCCCTGGGGCCCGTTCAGCTTCACCCAGCAGGACATGCCCCACCTCATGTAGCCCTGATGTACAAGGAGCTCTGCCACTGCCAGCTCGCCCTCTGAACCCCCCAAATTTTGGGGGGAAATCCCCAAAAAACTGCCAATAAAAATTCCCAAAAGAATTCCCAAAAAAACGGCGAAAACCGCGCGAAAATCGGGGTTAAAATGGGTGAAAAATGGGGAAAAAATGGGATTTTTTGGGTGGGAAAATGAGATTTTTGGGGCTCTAAAATTTTGGGGGATCTCAAAAAACCCAAAAATTAAATTAAAAAAAAAATTAAAAAAAATTCCCCAAAAATTTCCCCAAAAAAACAGTGAAAACCGCGTGAAAATTGGGGTTAAAATGGCTGAAAAATGGGGAAAAATGAAATTTTTTGGGTGGGAAAAATGAGATTTTTGGGGCTCTAAAATTTTGGGGGATCCCAAAAAAAAAATTTAAAAAAAATCCCAAAAAATTCCCCAAAAAATTTCCAAAAAATTCCCCAAAAAACCAGTGAAAACCGCGCGAAAATCGGGGTTAAAATGGGTGAAAAATGGGAAAAAACGGGATTTTTTGGGTGGGAAATTCGAATTTTAGGGAGATTTTTGGGGCTCTAAAATTTTGGGGGATCTCAAAAAACCCAAAAATTAAATTAAAAAAAAAGTCAAAAAAAATTCCCCAAAATTTTCCCCAAAAAAACAGTGAAAACCGTGTGAAAATTTGGGTTAAAATGGCTGAAAAATGGGGAGAAATGGGATTTTTTTGGGTGGGAAAATGAGATTTTTGGGGCTCTAAAATTTTGAGGGATCCCAAAAAAAAAATTTAAAAAAAATCCCAAAAAATTTCCCAAAAAATTTCCAAAAAATTCCCCAAAAAACCAGTGAAAACCGCGCGAAAATTGGGGTTAAAATGGGTGAAAAATGGGAAAAACGAAATTTTTTGGGTGGGAAAATGAGATTTTTGGGGCTCTAAAATTTTGAGGGATCCCAAAAAAAAATTTAAAAAAAATCCCAAAAAATTTCCCAAAAAATTCCCAAAAAAACCGGCGAAAACCGCGTGAAAATCGGGGTTAAATTGGGTGAAAAATGGGAAAAAACGGGATTTTTTGGGTGGGAAATTCGAATTTTGGGGAGATTTTTGGGGCTCTAAAAGTTTAGGGGATCCCAAAAAACCCAGAAATAAAATTTTAAAAAATTCCCCCAAAAAATTCCCAAAAAAAAAAAAAAAACCGGCGAAAATCTGGGTTAAAATGGCTGAAAAATTGGGAGAAATGGGATTTTTTTGGGTGGGAAATTCGGATTTTTGGGGCTCTAAAATTTTGGGGGATTCTCAAAAATCTGAAAATTTAAAAAATCCCAAAAATAGCTGAAAACTCCTAAAAAATTGGAGTGAAAACGGCTGAAAAATGGGAAAAAAAAGGAATTTTTTGGTGGAAAATTGAGATTTTTAAGAGATTTTAAAATGGGATTTTTTGGGTGGGAAATTCGGATTTTTGGGGCTCTAAAATTTTGGGGGATCCCAAAAAACCTAAAAATAAAATTTACAAGAATTCCCAAAAAAAAGGAGGAGGGAAAGGAAACAAAAATTTGGGAATAAAAAGAGGAAAAATGGAAAAAAATTTGGGAATTTTGGGGGGATTTGGGAACAATTTTTGGGAGGATTTTGGTGATTTTTTGGGGGATATTTTGGGGTGGGGGAGGGGAATTTTTGGGGGCATTTTTTGGGGCATTTTTGGGATTTTTTCGGTTCCCCCGCGCGGAGCAGGCGCGGCCGAACCCCCCCCCCCCCTTCCCTCACGTGGTTCAGTCCGGCCCCGCCCATTCCGCCATTGACGGAATGAACCAATCACAGCAAGGGAGGGGCGGAGCTCGGCGGGATCAGCCAATCAGAGAGAGGAAGGGCGGGGTTTAAGAGAAACGAGCCAATCAGCGCTGCGGAGGCGGGACTCGGCAGAGACCAGCTAATCAGAATTAAGGGGCGTGGTTTAACCAGAACAGGCCAATCAGCGCTGTGGGGGCGGGACTCGGCGAGACCAGCCAATCAGAATTAAGGGGCGTGATTTAAGCGGAACGAGCCAATCAGCGCTGCGGAGGCGGGACTCGGCGAGATCAGCCAGACTAGAATAAAGAGGGCGTGGTTTAACCAAAACGAGCCAATCAGCGCAGTGGGGGGCGGAACTTGGCAAAACCAGCCAATCAGAATAAAGAGGGCGTGGTTTAACCAGAACGAGCCAATCAGCGCTGCGGGGGCGGGACTCGGCGAGATCAGCCAATCAGAATAAAGAGGCGTGGTTTAGCCAGAACGAGCCAATCAGCGCCGCGAGAGGGCGGCGCTCGCGGGCTCAGCCAATCACAGCGCGGCGTGGGCGGGGCTTGCCCGGACCCGCACCAATGGCGGCGCGGGGGGCGCGGCCCGGGCGCTGTAAGGGCGGCGCCGGGCGCGGGGGCCCCGAGCGCAGCGCGAGATGTCGGCGAGTCACGACAGTCGGTACGACAGCGGCGGGGCAGGGGGAGGGCGGCGGCGGCGCGCGGGGTGGGGAGGGAGCAGCGGGACCCGCGCGGGGGGCAGGGCCGCGCTCTCCGCCGTTCTGAGGGCGCCGCGCGCCTTTCGCCCTTTTTCCCGCCGATTCTTTTCTCCCCCCCTCAGCTTTTCCCGCGCGGTTTTTCCCGCCTTTTTTATCGCCTTTTTCCCGCCTTTTCCTTCCCCGCTCGCCGTTCCCTTCCCCCTCCTCCCATCCCCCCGCCCACGTGGTCGGCGCCGCGCGCCCCCATTGTCCCGGCGGCCGCGGTGACGTCACGCGCGGCGCGCGCGCGGGTCGGGCGGAACCGGAAGTGGGCGCCGCGACTTCCGGCGGCGCCGCCGCGTGGTCGGGGGGAGGGGCGTAGGCCACTCTCGGTCACGTGGGGCTGGAGAGGCGCGGGGAAGGCGGCAGTGACGATCATGGCGCGGCGGCGGTGACGTCACGGAGCCGCGGGTTTTCCCGGCAGATCCCGCGAGAGCGTCCGAGGATGGAGGCCGGGACGGGGTCATCGAGGTCAGGAACTGGGAGGGTGGAATCAAACTGGGAGGGACTGGGAGGGGTTAGAGTCAAACTGGGAGGGACTGGGAAGGGTTAGAGTCAAACTGGGAGGGACTGGGAGGGATTTTAGTTGAACTGGGAGCAACTGGGATGGGTTAGAGTTGAACTGGGATGGACTGGGATGGGTTAGGGTTAAACTGGGAGTGACTGGGAAGGATTAAAATCGAACTGGGAGGGACTGGGAGGGGTTAGAGTCAAACTGGGAGGGACTGGGATGGGTTAGGGTTAAACTGGGAGTGACTGGGAAGGATTAAAATCAAACTGGGAGGGACTGGGGAGGGTTAGAGTCGAACTGGGATGGACTGGGAGAGGTTAAAATCAAACTGGGGTAAACTGGGAGGGGTTAAAGTTAAACTGGATGCGACTGGGATTAGTTAGGGTTAAACTGGGAGTGACTGGGGAGGGTCAAAATCAAACTGGGAGTGACTGGGATTAGTTAAGAGTCAAACTGGGATAGGTCAGAGTTAAACTGGAAGTGACTGGGAGGGGTTAAAATCAAACTGGGAGGGACTGGGGAGGGTTAGAGTTAAACTGGGAGTGACTGGGAAGGGATTTAGTTGGACTGGGAGTGACTGGGGAGGGTTGAAATCAAACTGGGAGTGACTGGGGAGGGTTGAAATCAAACTGGGAGTGACTGGGAGAGGTTTCAGCTATACTGGGATGGACTGGGAGGGGTTAGGGTTTAACTGGGAAGGACTGGGAAGTGTTAGGGTTAAACTGGGAGTGACTGGGATGAGTCAGAGTTGAACTGGATGGACTGGGTAAGGTCAGGGTTAAACTGGGAGGAATTTTAGTTGAACTGGGAGTGACTGGGATGGGTTAGAGTTGAACTGGGATGGACTGGGGAGGGTTAAATTCAAACTGGGATGGACTGGGGAGGATAAGAGTCAAACTGGGATAAACTGGGGTGGATTAAAATCAAACTGGGAGTGACTGGGAAGGGTTAGAGTGAAACTGGGAGGGACTGGGAGGAATTTTAGTTGAACTGGGAGTGACTGGGAAATGTTAGGGTTAAACTGGGAGTGACTGGCGTGGGTTAAAATGAAACTGGGAGTGACTGGGATTAGTTAAGAGTCAAACTGGGATTGACTGGGAAGGGTTAGAGTCAAACTGGGAGTGACTGGGAGGGTTAAAATCAAATTGGGAGTGTCTGGGATGGGTTAGGGTTGAACTGGGATGGACTGGAATGGGTTAAAATCAAACTGGGATAAACTGGGAGGGATCAGAGTTGAACTGGGAGTGACTGGGAGGGGTTAAAATCAAACTGGGACAAACTGGGAAGGGTCTTAGTTAAACTGGGAGGGGGCAGGGAGTCGAACTGGGATGGACTGGGAGGGTTAAAAAATCAAACTGGGATGGACTGGGAAGGGTTAGAGTCAAACTGGGAAGGACTTGGATTAGTTAAGAGTCAAACTGGGATAAACTTGGAAGGGCTAGACTCAAACTGGGAGGGACTGGGAGGGGCCAGAGTCAAACTGGGATGTACTGGGAATAGTCAGAGTTGAACCGGGAGTGACTGGGAGGGGTTAAAATCAAACTGGGACAAACTGGGAAGGGTCTTAGTTAAACTGGGAGGGGGCAGAGTCGAACTGGGATGGACTGGGAGGGGTTAAAATCAAACTGGGATAAACTGGGAGGGGTCAGAGTTGAACTGGGATCAGCCTGTTTTTGTTCATACTGGTTTTCTGTGGCCCATACTGGTGTCGTGCTGGTCCTCTGACTTTGGCCCATACTGGCCCGTATCTCGGTCCCGGTGACGTGGCGTCCCAGTAGTACTGGTCCGTGACACTGGTCCCGCACTAGTCCTTTACTACGGTACTGGTGTGGCTGTGCAGAGTAACTGGCACGAGGTCGTCGAGCAGCTTGACGAGATGAACCCTATGGGGCGCTGCTGCGCCGGGATCACGCTCTCGGCTTGAGAAACCCTCTGCTATCCAACAGAGGGCTATCCTGCCCTGTATCAAAGGTGAGACCAGTATAACCAGTATAGACCAGTACAGACCAGTATAGACCCGGTACAGAGTATAACAGTATAACCAGTATAACCCAGTATAACCCAGTGTGACTGGGATCTAGCCTACTCGGCCTCGAGAAACCTCAGCCATCCAACAGAGGGCTATCCTGCCTTGTATCAAAGGTGAGACCAGTAGTGGACCAGTATAAACCAGTATAGACCAGTACAGACCGGGTACAGGCCCGGTATAACCCAGTATAACCCAGTATAACCCAGTGTGACTGGGATCTACGCCTACGGCTTCGAGAAACCCTCGGCCATCCAGCAGAGGGCTATCCTGCCCTGCATCAAAGGTGAGACCAGTATAGACCAGTATAGACCAGTATAAACCAGTATAGACCAGTACAAACCAGTATAGACCAGTGTAAACCGGTATAAGCCAGTATAGACCGGCATAACCCAGTACAGACCAGTACAGGCCAGTATAAACCAGTATAGACCAGTATAACCCAGTATAGATCAGTATAGACTGGTACATTCCAGTATAAATCAGTGCTGACCAGTATAACCCAGTACAGACCAGTACAGGCCAGTATAAGCCAGTATAGACCAGTATAAACCAGTGCGGCTTCTCTACAGCTCTTTTCTCAGGCTATGACGTCATCGCTCAGGTAACACCTGTGACGTCACACACACACCTGTGCTCACATGTTTTAGGCTATGACATCACACACACATCTGTCACACACCTGTATCTCACCTGTCCTAGGCTATGACGTCATCGCCCAGGCGCAGTCGGGCACAGGTAACACCTGTGACGTCACACACACTCACCTGTCTCACCTATTTTAGGTTATGACGTCATCGCGCAGGCGCAATCCGGGCACAGGTAAAACCTGTGACGTCACACACCTGTCACACTCTCACCTGTATCTTCCCAGGCTATGACGTCATCGCGCAGGTAAAACCTGTGACGTCACACACACACACCTGTATCTCACCTGTTTTAGGTTATGACGTCATTGCTCAGGCACAATCCGGCACAGGTAAAACCTGTGACGTCACAGACTGACTCACCTGTAACACACCTGTATCCCTCCAGGCTATGACGTCATCGCGCAGGCGCAGTCGGGCACAGGTAACACCTGTGACGTCACACTCTCACACACCTGTCTCTCCCCTGTTCCAGGCTATGACGTCATCGCGCAGGCGCAGTCGGGCACAGGTAAAACCTGTGACGTCACACTCTCACACACCTGTCTCTCACCTGTTCCAGGCTATGACGTCATCGCGCAGGCACAATCCGGCACAGGTAAAACCTGTGACGTCACACACTCACTCACCTGTCTCTCACCTGTTCCAGGCTATGACGTCATCGCCCAGGCACAATCCGGCACAGGTAAAACCTGTGACGTCACACTCTCACACACCTGTCTCTCCCCTGTTTTAGGCTATGACGTCATCGCGCAGGCGCAGTCCGGCACAGGTAACACCTGTGACGTCACACTCTCACACACCTGTCTCTCACCTATTTTAGGCTATGACGTCATCGCGCAGGCACAATCGGGCACAGGTAAAACCGCCACCTTCGCCATCTCCATCCTGCAGCAGGTGGAGCTGGAGCTCAAGGCCACGCAGCGCTCGTGTCACTTTCACGCTGAGCTGGCCCAGCAGGTACCAGTGCCCGACCAGTACGGACCAGTATCGACCAGTACGGACCGGCTTTGGGGCTAGTTCGAACCGGTTTGGGGGGTTTGAACCGTTTGGGGGGTTTGAACCGGGTTTGGGGGGGGTTTGAACCGGTTTGGAGGGGGTTTGAACCGGTTTGGAGGGGTTTGAACCGGGTTTGGGGGGTTTGAACCGGGTTTGGAGGGGTTTGAACCGGTTTGGGGGGTTCGAACCGGTTTGGGGGGTTTGAACCGGGTTTGGAGGGGTTTGGAGGGGTTTGGAGAGGGTTTGAACCGGTTTGGGGGGTTAAAACCAGTTTAAACTGGTTTAGAGGATTTGAACCGGTTTTGGAGGGGTTTGAACCGGTTTAAACCATTTTAGAGGGTTTGAACCAGTTTAGAGGATTTAAACCGGTTTGGAGGGGTTTGAACTGGTTTAAACCGGTTTGGATGGGTTTGAACCGGGTTTGGATGGGTTTGAACCAGTTTGGAGGATTTAAACCAGTTTAAACCCGGGTTTAGAGGGCTTGAACCAGTTTAGAGGGATTTAAACCAGTTTGGAGGAGTTTGAACCAGTTTGGAGGGGCTTGAACCAGTTTAAATGGGTTTGGAGGGATTTAAAGTGGTGTGTAGGGGTTTGAACCCGGTTTGGAGGGTTTGAACTGGTTTGAGCCGGTTTGGGGGGTTGGGGCAGGTGCAGGGTGTTCAGAGGGCTTACCCCCTGAGTGGCTGCTGGGGAGGGGCTGATGGACCAGTACAAACCAGTCTCCCCAGTATCCCCGACTATCCCTTCCCAGTACAAACCAGTCCCTCCCAGTACAAAGCAGTATCCCCAGTATCCGTTCCCAGTCCCTCCCAGTCTCCCCAGTATCCCCACTATCCGTTCCCAGTCCCTCCCAGTCCGGGTCTCCAGTCCCTCCCAGTCCCTCCCAGTCCCTCCCAGTATCCCCACTATCCGTTCCCCAGTCCCTCCCAGTCCATCCCAGTATCCCCAGTATCCGTTCCCAGTCCCTCCCAGTCCCTCCCAGTCCCTCCCAGTCCCTCCCAGTCCCCTCCCAGTATCCCCAGTATCCGTTCCCAGTCCCTCCCAGTCCCTCCCAGTCCCTCCCAGTCCCTCCCAGTCCCTCCCAGTCCCTCCCAGTATCCCCACTATCCGTTCCCAGTCCGTTCCCAGTCCCTCCCAGTTCCCCCAGCCGCCTGGGCAGGGCGGGGCGCGCTGGCCCTGGTCCCGAATCCGGCGGGGGCAGAGCAGCCGCTCCCAGTTCATCCCAGTCCCGACCAGTGTCCGGCCTGGTTCATGCCTGGGGCACACCCGTGACGTCGCTGATGACGTCATCGCTGACGTCATCGCCCCCAAAAAGGGATTGAGCCAAAAACGGGGAAAATTTGGGGTTTTTGGGGGGGTTTTTTTCGGATTTTTTCGGTTTTTTTGGGGGTTTTGGGGTGATGACGTCATTGATGACATCAATGGCCACGCCCCCGATGACGTCATTGCTGCTGGGTGGGGCTAGGGCCAAAACAGGAGAAAAATTTTGGAGTTGTTTTGGTTTGTTTTTAATTTAATTTCGGGGAATTTGGAGTTGTTCGGGGGTGATGACGCTCATTGATGATGTCATCGGTCAAATCACTGATGACGTCATTGCTGCTGGGTGGGACAAGGGCCAGAAATGGGGGGAAAAAATCGGGGTTTTGATATTTTTAAAGTTTAATTTTTTGGGGGATTTGAGGGGGTTTTTTGGGTGATGATGTCATTGATGATGTCATTGGTTACACCACTGATGACGTCATTGCTGCTGGGTGGGGCAAGAGCCAAAAATGGGGGAAAAAATTTGGGGTTTTGGTATTTTTAAAGTTTAATTTTTGGGGGACTTGAGTTAAATTTTGGGTGATGACGTCATTGATGGTGTCATCGGTCACACCACTGATGACGTCATTGCTGCTGGGTGGGGCAAGGACCAAAATGGGGAAGGGAAATTTGGGGTTTTGGTATTTTTATAATTTAATTTTTTGGGTGGGTTTTGAGTGGGGGATTTGGGCTTTTTCGGGGTGATGACGTCATTGATGATGTCATTGGTTACGTCACTGATGATGTCACTGCTGGGTGGGGCAAGAGCCAAAAACAGGAAAAAAATTTGGATTTTTTTTTTAAATTAATTTTGGGGGAGTTGAGTGGGAGATTTGTGTTTTTTGTGGATGATGATGTCATTGATGACGTCATTGATGACGTCACAGATCCCAGAGTTCCTGAGGGCGCTCGGGGCCCAAATTTGGGTTTAAAAAAGAGAATTTTTAATGGGATTTTAACGGGATTTTGGGTATTTTTAACGGGATTTTGGCATTTTCAATGGGGTTTTCCTGGGGATTTTTCCTATTCTGACATAACCAATGACGTCACCGATGACGTCACAGACCCAGAGGGTGCTGATGGCCCTCGGGGCCCAAATTTGGGTTCAAAAAATGAAATTTTTAACAGGATTTTGGGTATTTTAACGGGATTTTGGTGTTTTAAGTGGGATTTTTGGGGGGATTATTTCTGCTATGACCTCACCAATGACGTCACCGATGACGTCACAGATCCACGAGGTGCTGATGGCCCTCGGGGACCAAATTTGGGTTTAAAAAATGAAATTTTTAACGGGATTTTGGGTATTTTTAATGGGATTTTGGCATTCTAAGTGGGATTTTCGTGGGGATTTTTTCTGTCCTGATCTCACTGATGACGTCACCGATGACGTCACAGATCCAGAAGGTGCTGATGGCCCTCGGGGACCAAATTTGGGTTTAAAAAATGACATTTTTAACGGGATTTTGGGTATTTTTAACGGGATTTTAGGTATTTTCAATGGGTTTTTGGTGTTTTAAGAGGGATTTTCGGGGGGGTTTTTTCTGCTATGACGTCACCGATGACGTCACAGACCCACAGGTGGTGATGGCCCTCGGGGATCAAGTTTGGGTGTAAAAATGGGATTTTAAATGGGAATTTTGGGGGGATTTTGGTATTTTTAATGGCATTTAAGTGGGGATTTTGGTGTTTTTATCTCACCGATGACATCACCGATGACGTCACAGATCCAGAAGGTGCTGATGGCCCTCGGGGACCAAATTTGGGCTTAAAAAATGAAATTTTAGTGGGATTTTGGGTATTTTTAACGGGATTTCAGCATTTTAAGTGGGATTTTCGCAGGGTTTTTTTCTATTCTGATCTCCTTGATGATGTCACCGATGACGTCACAGATCCAGAAGGTGGTGATGGCCCTCGGGGACCAAATTTGGGTTTAAAAATTGGGATTTTAACGGGATTTTGGGTATTTTTAACGGGATTTTGGTGTTTTAAGTGGCATTTTCGTGGGGGTTTTTCTGCTATGACCTCACTGATGACATCACTGATGATGTCACAGATCCAGAAGGCGGTGATGGCCCTCGGGGACCAAATTTGGGTTCAAAAATTGGGATTTTGACGGGATTTTGGGTATTTTTAACGGGATTTTGGCATTTTAAATGGGATTTTCGCGGGGATTTTTTCTCCTCTGACCTCACTGATGACGTCACCGATGACGTCACAGATCCAGAAGGTGGTGATGGCCCTCGGGGACTACATGGGCGCCTCGTGCCACGCCTGCATCGGCGGCACCAACGTGCGGGCCGAGGTGCAGAAGCTGCAGCTGGAGGCGCCGCACGTGGTGGTGGGGACGCCGGGGCGCGTCTTCGACATGCTCAACCGCCGCTACCTCTGTGAGTGAGCCGAAATTCCCGAAATTCACCCCAAAATCGGGACCGGCCGCCCCGAAAACCCCCCGGGGAGACCCGAAAATGGGAAAAAACCCCAAAAAACTTGGTGAAAATTGGCCCGAAAATGGGAAAAATCGGGTTAAAAAAGGGTTAAAATTTGGGTCTGGGGTGGCTCAACCGCCGCTACCTCTGTGAGTGACCCGAAAATCCCAAAATTCACCCCAAAATCGGGACCGGCCGCCCCGAAAACCCCCCGGGGAGAGCCGAAAATGACAAAAAACCCCAAAAAACTTGGTGAAAATCGGCCCAGAAATGGCAAAAATCGGCCAAAAAATGGGAAAAATTGTGTTAAAAATGGGATAAAACCACCCAAAATTTGGGTCTGGGGTGCTCAACCGCCGCTATCTCTGTGAGTGAGCCGAAAATCCCAAAATTCACCCCAAAAATCGGGACCGGCCAACAAAACCCCCGGGGGACCCGAAATGGCAAAAACCCAAAAACTTGGTGAAATACGGGTTAAAAATGGCAAAAATCGGCCAAAAATGGCAAAATTGGGTTAAAAAGGGTTAAAATTTGGGTCTGGGGTGGCTCAACCGCCGCTACCTCTGTGAGTGAGCCGAAATCAGGAAATTCACCCCAAAAATCGGGACCGGCCGCCCGAAAACCCCCGGGAGACCGAAAATGGGAAAAAACCCAAAAACTTGGTGAAAATTGGCCCGAAAATGGGAAAAATCGGGTTAAAAAAGGGTTAAAATTTGGGTCTGGGGTGGCTCAACCGCCGCTATCTCTGTGAGTGAGCCGAAATTCCCAAAATTCACCCCAAAAATGGGATCAGCCACCCCGAAAACCCCCCGGGGAGACCCGAAAATGAGAGAGAATAAAAAAAACTTGGTGAAAATTGGGTTAAAATTGGGATAAAACCAACCAAAAATTTGGGTCTGGGGTGGCTCAACCGCGCTACCTCTGTGAGTGAGCGAAAATCCCAAATTCACCCCAAAATCGGGTCCGGCCGCCCGAAAACCCCCGGGGACCCGAAAATGGGAAAAAACCCAAAAACTTGGTGAAAATCGGTTAAAAATGGCAAAATTGGCCAAAAATGGCAAAACTGGGTTAAAAAAGAGGGTTAAAATTTGGGTCTGGGGTGGCTCAACCGCCGCTACCTCTGTGAGTGACCCGAAAATCCCAAAATTCACCCCAAAAATGGGATCAGCCGCCCCGAAAACCCCCCGGGGAGAGCCGAAAATGGGGGAGAATAAAAAAAACTTGGTGAAAATTGGGTTAAAATTGGGATAAAACCAACCAAAATTTGGGTCTGGGGTGGCTCAACCGCCGGTACCTCTGTGAGTGAGCCGAAATTCCCAAAATTCACCCCAAAAATGGGTCCAGCCGCCCCGAAAACCCCCCGGGGGAAACCCAAAAAATGGGAAAAAACCCCAAAAAACTTGGTGAAAATTGGGTTAAAAATGGCAAAAATTGGGTTAAAAATGGGATAAAACCACCCAAAATTTGGGTCTGGGGTGGCTCAACCGCCGCTACCTCTGTGAGTGAGCCGAAAATCCCGAAATTCACCCCAAAATCGGGACCGGCCACCCCGAAAACCCCAAAAAAACCCAAAAATGGGAAAAAAAGCCCCAAAAAAATAGTGAAAATCGCCCCAAAAATGGCAAAAATCGGGTTAAAAATGGGTTAAAACCACCCAAAATTTGGGTCTGGGGTGGTTCAACTGCAGGAATTTGTGTGAGTGACCCCAAAAATGGGGAAATTCACCCCAAAAATGGGATCAGCCACCCCAAATACCCCAAAAAAAACCAAAAATGGGAAAAAAAGCCCCCAAAAAATGGTGAAAATCGGGTTAAAAATGGCAAAAATCGCCCCAAAAATGGCTTTTTTTCCCGTTTTTTTTGGGAATTCCCGTTTTTTGGGCTCAGAAATTTTTGGGAATTTTTGGGAATTTTTGGGGAATTTTGGGAATCGTGGTGGGTGCCCAAATTTGGGGGTTTAAATTCAAAAAATCCCAATTTTTGGTGTTTTTTCCCCATTTTTTCGTGGTTTTTCCCCAATTTTTCATATTTTTTCCCCGTTTTTTTGGGGAATTCCCGTTTTTTGGGCTCTGGAATTTTAGGAATTTTGGGAATTTTGGGGATTTTGGGATCTGTCCCCCCTGTGATGAGCTGAACCTTTCTGGGGGTTCCCAAATTTGGGTTTTTTGGGTGTTTTTTCCCCATTTTTTCATATTTTTTCCCTGTTTTTTTTTGGGAATTCCCTTTTTTTGGGCTCAGGAATTTTGGGAATTTTTGGGAATTTTTGGGAATTTTTGGGAATTTTGGGAATCGTTGTGGGTGCCCAAATTTGGGGGTTTAAATTCAAAAAATTCCAATTTTTGGTGGTTTTTTCCCCATTTTTTCGTGTTTTTTTCCCCTTTTTTTTATTCCCTTTTTTTGGGCTCTGGAATTTTGGGAATTTTTGGGAATTTTGGGAATTTTTGGGGATCTGCCCCTCCTGTGATCAGCTGAACCTTTCTGGGGGTTCCCAAATTTGGGTTTTTTGGGTGTTTTTTCCCCATTTTTTCATATTTTTTCCCTGTTTTTTTTTGGGAATTCCCATTTTTTGGGCTCAGGAATTTTGGGAATTTTTGGGAATTTTGGGAATTTTTGGGGATCTGCCCCCCCTGTGATCAGCTGGACCTTTCTGGGGGTTCCCAAATTTGGGTTTTTGGGTGTTTTTCCCCCATTTTTTCATATTTTTTCCCCGTTTTTTTTGGGAATTGCCGTTTTTTGGGCTCAGGAATTTTGGGAATTTTTGGGAATTTTGGGAATTTTGGGATCTGTCCCCCTGTGATGAGCTGCGTGTCACCTGACCCCGGGGGGGGTCCCGGCCCCGCGTCCTGCCCGGCCCCGACCCCGAATCCCCCCGGGGGCTGATCAGCGCCAGGGCTGAGGGGGGCCCCAAAAAACCCAAAAAAACCCAAAAACAGCCCAAAATCCAGCCTGGGAACCCAAAAAATCCAAAATTCACCCCAAAAGATTCGTGGAAAACCAAAAAACCCCGAAATTCTGCATTGGAATTTAAAAAAAAAGCAAAAATGTAAAAAAATCTGTGATGTATCACCCCCAAAAAAACCCCCAATAAACCCAAAAAAACCCCCAAAAATACTCCCCAAAACCCCAAAAATCCCCAAAAATGACTGAAAAAAAATCCCAAAATAAACCCCAAAAAATCCCCAAATTAAACCCCAAAAATCCCCAAAAATTACCCCCCAAAGACCCCAAAATAAAATGAAAAAAACCAAAATCAACCCCAAATCCAGCCTGGGAACCCAAAAAATCCAAAATTCACCCCAAAAGCTGTGTGGAAAACCAAAAAAACCCCAAAATTCTGCATTGGAATTTAATAAAAACCCGAAATTGGGAAAAAACCTTCCCAAAATAAACCCCAAAAACCCAAAATGAACCCCCAAAATTCAGCCTGGGAACCCAAAAATCCAAAATTCACCCCAAAAGCTTCATGGAAAACCAAAAACCCCAAAAATTCTGCATTGGAATTAAAAAAAAAAGCAAAATTTTCCAAAAATATCTCACCCCAAAAACCCCAAAATAAACCCCAAAAAACCCAAAATCGACCCCAAATCCAGCCTGGGAACCCAAAAAATCCAAAAAAAAAAATTCCCCAAAAAAATCCCCCCAAAATTTTCCCAAAATTCCCCAAAATTTCCCCAAAATTCCTGAAAAATTCCCAAAAAAACCTCCCAAAATTTCTTTAAAATTCCCCCAAAAATTCCAGAAAAACCCCAGAAAAATTCCCAAAAAAATCCCCAAAAAATTCCAAAAAATCCCAAAAATCCCAAAATTTTCTTTAAAATTTTTTAAAAATTCCAAAAAATTGCCCAAAAAAGAAAAAAATCCAAAAAAGCTTCTTTAAAATTCCACAAAAATTCCTGGAAAATCCCAAAGAAATCCCTGAAAAATTCCTGAAAAATTTCGAAAAAAATCCAAAAAAATAAAAAAAAAATCACAAAAAATTCAAAAATAATTCCCCAAAAATTCAAAAAGAATTCCCCAAAAGATTCCAAAAAAATTCCTTTAAAATTCCCTGAAGAGTCCCAAAATATTCCCAAAAAATTTAAAAAAATCCAAAAAAACGTCTTTAAAATTCCGCAAAAATTCCTGAAAAATCCCCAAAAAATCCCTGAAAAATTTCGAAAAAATTCTGAAAAAAATCCAAAAAAATTCCAAAAAAGTCTCAAAAAATTCCATAAGAATTCCCTAAAAAATCCTGAAAAATCCCTAAAAAAACCCCAAAAAATCCCCAAAAATTTTCTTTAAAATTCCCTAAAGATTCCCAAAAAATAAAAAAAATCCAAAAAAATTTCTTTAAAACTCCCCAAAAATTCCTGAAAAATCCCAAAAAAATCACTGAAAAATACCTGAAAAATTTCTAAAAAATTTCGAAAAATTCCAAAAAAAATCTCAAAAAATTGAAATATAATTCTCAAAAAAATCCTGAAAAATTCCCAAAAATTTCCCAAAAATTTCCCAAAAAATTTCTTTAGAATTCCCTAAAGATTCCCAAAAAATTTAAAAAAATCCAAAAAATTTTCTTTAAAACTCCCCAAAAATTCCTGAAAAATCCCAAAAAAATCCCTGAAAAATTCCTAAAAAATTTCGAAAAAATTCCCAAAAAATCTCCAAAAATTCCATAAGAATTCCCCAAAAAATTCTGAAAAATTCCCAAAAAATTTCTTTAAAATTCCCTAAAGATTCTGAAAAAATTCTCCAAAAAATAAAAAAAAATCTCAAAGAATTCAAAAATAATTCCCCAAAAATTCAAAAAGAATTCCCAAAAAAATTCCCAAAAAATTTCTTTAAAATTCCTGAAAAAATAAAAAAAAAATCCCTGAAAAATTCCTAAAAAATTTCGAAAAAATTCCAAAAAAACTCAAAAAATTGAAAAAGAATTCCCAAAAAAATCCTAAAAAATTCCTAAAAAAACCCCAAAAAATTCCCAAAAAAGTTCTTTAAAATTCCCTAAAGATTCCCAAAAAATTCCCAAAAAACTCTCCAAAAAATAAAAAAAATCCAAAAAAATTTCTTTAAAATTTCCCAAAAATTCCTGAAAAAATCCTAAAAAATTTCTTTAAAATTCCGAAAAAAATCCAAAAAAAATCCAAAAAAATCTCAAAAAACTGAAAAATAATTCCCAAAAAAATCCTGAAAAATTCCCAAAAAACCCCAAAAAATTCCCAAAATTTCTTTCCAACCCCCCAAAAAATCCCAAATTCCCCCCATTCCTCCAAAAATCTCAATTTTCCTTTTAAAAAACCCCCAAATTTTATTCATTCCCCCAAATTTTTGTTAAGATTTTATATTTTTTCAACCAAACTTTTGGTTTTTCAGCCCCAAAATTCATCAAGATGTTCGTGCTGGACGAGGCCGACGAGATGCTGAGTCGGGGCTTCAAGGATCAGATCTACGACATTTTCCAGAAGCTCAGCGGGAACACGCAGGTGGGGGGAGCCCAAATCACCCCAAAATCCTCCCCCCAAAAAAAACCCCAAAAAATTTGGGGGAAAAAATCCCAAAAATGAGAAAAAATTTAAAAAAAAATCGAAAATTTCAAACGGCGCCGAGCGCGCGGCGCCCCCTGCTGGACGCGGTGGGTAAGGGGGAATTTGGGGAATTTTGGGAGTTTTGGGGATTTGGGGTTCTTGGGATGTGCCAAAAATTTGAGGGAAATTTTGGGATTTTTTGGGAATTTTTTGGGATTTTTTTGGAATTTTTTGGGATTTTTTTTGGGATTTTTGAGGATTTTTTCAGATTTTTTGGGGTTTTTTTGGAAATTTTTGGGGAATTTTGGGGAATTTTTGGGGATTTGGGGTTCTTGGGATGTGCCAAAAATTTGAGGGAAATTTTGGGATTTTTTGGGAATTTTTTGGGATTTTTTGGGAATTTTTTTGGAATTTTTGAGGATTTTTTAGAGATTTTTTTTATTTTTCAGGGGATTTTTTAAAATTTATTTTTGGAATTTTTGGGGGATTTTTGGGGGATTTGGGGTTCTTGGGGTGTCCCAAAAATTTAATGGGAATTTTGGGAATTTTTTGGAATTTTTTTGGAATTTTTGAGGATTTTTTGGGGTATTTTATTCTTTTCTGGGACGGATTTTTTTGGGATTTTTTTGGGGAATTTTTGGGATTTGGGGTTTTTGGGATGTGCCAGAAACTTTGGGACTTTTTTGGAATTTTTGGGGAATTTTTTTAGAATTTTTTTGAAATTTTTTGGGAATTTTTTGGGAATTTTTTGGGATTTTTTTGGGGATTTTTGAGGAATTTTTTCAGATTTTTTGGGGGGTTTTTTTGGAAATTTTTGGGGAAATTTGGGGAGTTTTGGGGAATTTGGGGTTCTTGGGATGTGCCAAAAATTTGAGGGAAATTTTGGGATTTTTGGGGGATTTTTTGGGAATTTTTGAGAATTTTTTTGGGAATTTTTTGGGAATTTTTTTGGAATTTTTGAGGATTTTTTAGAGATTTTTTTGAGGATTTTTTTTTATTTTTTGGGAGGTTTTTTTGGGATTTTTTTTGAAATTTTTGGGGAGTTTTGGGGAATTTGGGGTTCTTGGGATGTGCCAAAAAATTGAGGGAAACTTTGGGATTTTTTGCGAAATTTTTTTGGGAATTTTTTGGGAATTTTTTTGGGTTTTTTAAAATAATTTTTGAGATTTTTTGGGGGGGGAATTTTTGGGATTTTTGGGCAGAATTTGGGGAAATTTGGGATTTTTTCGTCAGAATTTGGGGAAATTTGGGTTTTTTGGGCAGAATTTGGGATTTTTGGGCAGAATTTGGGATTTTTGGCTGGTCTGGGAGGATTTTGGGTCATTTCCCCAATTTTGGGGTCCCACTTTCATTCCCAGCAGCTCCGGGTGAATTTTGGGGTTTTTGGGGGGAATTTGGGGCATTTTTGGGGGTCCTGATTCCAAATTTGGGGTTCCTTTTCCCAATTTTTGGGGTCCTGATCCCAAATTTTGGCTTCCCAATCCCAAATTTCGGGTTCCCAATCCCATTTTTTGGGGTCCCTTCCCCATTTTTTGGGTCCTGACCCCAAATTTTGGGTTCCCAACCCCATTTTTTTGGTCCCTGATTCCATTTTTTTGGGTCCCAATTCCAAATTTCGGGTTCCCAATCCCAAATTTCAAGGTCCTGACCCCACATTTTGGGTCACTTTCCCATTTTTTGGGTCCCTTCCCCATTTTTCATGGTCCTGACCCCATTTTTTAGGATCCCAATCCCATTTTTTGGAGTCCTGACCCCAAATTTTGGGTCACTTTCCCATTTTTTGGGTTCCCAACCCCATTTTTTTGGGTCCTGATTCTATTTTTTCGTGGTCCTGATCCCAAATTTCAGTTTCCCAACCCAAATTTTTGGGTCCCTCTCCCCATTTTTCATGGTCCTGATCCCATTTTTCGGGTTCCCAATCCCAAATTTCAGGCTCCCAATCCCATTTTTTTGGGTCCCAATCCCAAATTTTGGGTCCCTCTCCCCATTTTTTTGGCTCCAGATCCCATTTTTCGAGTTCCCAACCCCAAATTTTCGGGTCCTGACGCCAGATTTTGGGTCACTATCCCCATTTTTTGGGTTCCCAACCCCAAATTTTGGGTCCCAATCCCATTTTTTTGGTCCCTGATTCCATTTTTTTGCTTCCTGACCCCAAATTTCTGGTTCTTAACCCCAAATTTTGGGTCCCTCTCCCCATTTTTCATGGTCCTGACCCCATTTTTTTGATTCCTGACCCCAAATTTTTGGGTCCTGACCCCGGATTTTGGGTCCCTATCCCCATTTTTCGAGGTCACGACCCCAAATTTTCAGGTCCTGACCCCGGATTTTGGCTCCTAATCCCATTTTTTTGGGTCCTGACCCCAAATTTTCGGGTCCTGACCCCGAATTTCGAGTTCCCAACCCCAAATTTTGGGTCCCTATCCCCATTTTTCGAGGTCCTGATCCCATTTTTGGGGTTCCCAACCCCAAATTTTTGGGTCCTGACCCCGAATTTTGGGTCCCTATCCCCATTTTTCGAGGTCCTGACCCCAAATTTTCGGGTCCTGACCCCAAATTTTGGGGTGCTGACCCCGAATTTGAAGCCCGCCCGCAGGTGCTGCTGCTCTCGGCCACGATGCCCCTGGACGTGCTGGAGGTCACCAGGAGGGATTTTGGGAGCTTTTTTTGGGTCCTGACCCCAAGTTTTGGGTCCCTCTCCCCATTTTTCGAGGTCCTGACCCCGAATTTCGAGTTCCCAACCCCAAATTTTGGGTCCCTATCCCCATTTTTTGGGTCCCTATCCCCATTTTTCGAGGTCCCGACCCCAAATTTTCAGGTCCTGACTCCGAATTTCGAGTTCCCAACCCCAAATTTTCGGGCCCTGACCCCAAATTTTCGGGTCCTGACCCCGAATTTCGAGTTCCCAACCCCGAATTTTTGGGTCCTGACCCCGTATTTTGGGTCCCTATCCCCATTTTTTGGGTCCCTATCGCCATTTTTCGAGGTCCTGACCCCGAATTTTCGGGTCCTGACCCCAAATTTCGAGTTCCCAGTCCCAAATTTTGGGTCCCTATCCCCATTTTTTGGGTCCCTGATTCCAAATTTTCGGGTCCTGACCCCGGATTTTGGCTCCTAATCCCATTTTTTGGGTTCTGATCGCAAATTTTGGGTCCCTATCCCCATTTTTTGGGTCCCTCTCCCCATTTTTCGAGTTCCCAACCCCAAATTTTCGGGTCCTGACCCCGAATTTTGGGGTGCTGACCCCGAATTTGGGCTGCCCCGCCCCGCAGGTGCTGCTGCTCTCGGCCACGATGCCCCTGGACGTGCTGGAGGTCACCAGGAGGGATTTTGGGAGCTTTTTTTGGGTCCTGACCCCAAATTTTGGGTCCCTATCCCCATTTTTTGGGTCCCTGGTTCCATTTTTTGTGTTCCCAACCCCAAATTTCAAGGTCCCAACCCCGAATTTTCGGGTCCTGACCCCGGATTTTGGGTCCCTATCCCCATTTTTCGAGGTCTTGATCCCATTTTTTTGCTTCCTGACCCCAAATTTCGAGTTCCCAACCCCAAATTTTTGGCTCCTGACCCCGGATTTTGAGTCCCTATCCCCATTTTTCGAGTTCCCGATCCCATTTTTGGGGTTCCCAACCCCAAATTTTCGGGTCCTGACCCCAAATTTCGAGTTCCCAACCCCGAATTTTTGGGTCCTGACCCCGGATTTTGGGTCCCTATCCCCATTTTTTGGGTCCCTGATCCCAAATTTTGGGGTGCTGACCCCGAATTTGGGCTGCCCCGCCCCGCAGGTGGTGCTGCTCTCGGCCACGATGCCCCTGGACGTGCTGGAGGTCACCAAGAAGTTCATGCGGGACCCGATCCGGATCCTGGTGAAGAAGGAGGAGCTGACGCTGGAGGGGATCCGCCAGTTCTACATCAACGTCGAGAGGGAGGTGGGGATGGGGAATTTGGGGGTTTTGGGGGGTTTTGGGGATTTTTGGGAATTTTTTGGGATTTTTTTGGGAAATTTTCGGGTCATAATTTGGGGGTTTTAGGGATTTTTTAAGTGGTTTTAGGGGCTTGGAGTGGATTTTTCGAAGGTTTTTGGTAGGAAATTTGAATATTTTGGGGATTTTGGGGATTTTTTGGGAATTTGGGGAGGTTTGGGAATTTTTTGGGATTTTTGGGAATTTGTTGGGATTTTTTTGGGAAATTTTAAAGTCATAATTTGGGGATTTTAGGGATTTTTTTAGGTGATTTTGGGGTGGTTTGAGGGGCTTGGAGTGGATTTTTCGAAGGTTTTTGGCAGGATTTTTGGGGATTTTTGGGGATTTTGGGGATTTTGGGGAATTTTGGGAATTTTTTGGGAATTTTTGGGATTTTTTTGGGAATTTTTGGGATTTTTAGGGTCATAATTTGGGGGATTTTTCGAAGGTTTTTGGCAGGATTTTTGGGGATTTTGGGGATTTTGGGGATTTTTGGGAATTTCTGGGATTTCTTTGGCATTTTTTTGGGAATTTATTGGGAATTTTTCGGGTCATAATTTGGGGGTTTTAGGGATTTTTTAAGTGGTTTTAGGGGCTTGGAGTGGATTTTTCGAAGGTTTTTGGTAGGAAATTTGAATATTTTGGGGATTTTGGGGATTTTTTGGGAATTTGGGGAGTTTTGGGGGTTTTTGGGATATTTTTGGGATTTTTTTTAGAATTTTGTGGGAATTTTTGGGGCTTAATTTGGGGATTTTAGGGATTTTTTAGGTGATTTTGGGGTGGTTTGAGGGGCTTGGAGTGGATTTTTCGAAGGTTTTTGGTAGAAAATTTGAATATTTTGGGGATTTTGGGAATTTTTCTGGGGGTTTGGGGTGATTTTGGGGTGGTTTTTTGGGGCTTGGAGTGGATTTTCAAAGTTTTTTGGTAGGAAATTTGAGGATTTTGAGAGTTTTTGGGGATTTTTGGGAATTTCTGGGAACTTTTTGGGAATTTTTGGGATGAATTTTGGGATGTTTTTGCTCCATTTTTGGGGTGAATTTTGGGATTTTTGGTTCCGTTTTTGGGATGAATTTTGGGCTACTTGGGGTGAATTTTGGGATAATTTGGGCAGATTTTGGGATGAATTTTGGGATTTTTGGGCAGATTTTGGGATGAATTTTGGGATATTTTGGGCCCCCTCCCGCGCATGGCCCCAGGATTTGCGGGGTGAATTTTGGGATTTTTGGTTCCGTTTTTGGGATGAATTTTGGGATGAATTTTGGGCTTTTTGGGGCAGATTTTGGGATGAATTTTGGGATAATTTGGGTGGATTTTGGCCCCCCCTCCCCCGCATAGCCCCAGGATTTGTGGGGTGGATTTTGGGCTATTTTGGGTGAATTTTGGGGTGAATTTTGGGCTATTTTGGGTGAATTTTCGGGATGAATTTTGGGATAGTTTGGGATGAATTTTGGGATATTTTGGCCCCCCCTCCCCGCATGGCCCCAGGATTTGTGGGGTGAATTTTGGCTCCATTTTTTGGGGGTGAATTTTGGGATTTTTGGCTCCATTTTTGGGGTGAATTTTGTGCTATTCGGGGCAGATTTTGGGATGAATTTTGGGGTGAATTTTGGGATAATTTGGCTCCCCTCCCCCGCATGGCCCCAGGATTTGCAGGGTGAATTTTGGGATGAATTTGGGGATAATTTGGGTGAATTTTTGGGGTGAATTTTGTGCTATTTGGGGCAGATTTTGGGATGAATTTTGGGATATTTTGGCCCCCCTCCCCCGCATGGCCCCAGGATTTTTGGGGTGAATTTTGGGCTATTTGGGGCAGATTTTGGGATGAATTTTGGGATATTTCGGCTCCATTTTTGGGGTGAATTTTTGGGATAATTTGGGTGGGTTTTGGGATAATTTGGGATGAATTTTGGCCCCTCCCCCGCATGGCCCCAGGATTTGTGGGGTGAATTTTGGCTCCATTTTTGGGGTGAATTTTGGGCTATTTGGGGCAGATTTTGGGATGAATTTGGGGATAATTTGGGTGGTTTTGGGTCCCCTCCCCGCATGGCCCCAGGATTTGCAGGGTGAATTTTGGCTCCGTTTTTGGGATGAATTTTGGGCTATTTGGGATGAATTTTGGCCCCTCCCCCGCATGGTCCCAGGATTTGCGGGCGCCCCGTGGCCCCCCCGCAGTGACCCCATGCCAGAGCGACCCCCCCGGACCATGGGCTGCCCCTCCCCCCGTGGGAGCCGCCCCTGAGCGGGGGGGACACGCCCAGCAGGATCTGGGAGAATTTGGGGAAATTTTGGGAAAATTTTGGGGAAATTTTGGGTCAATTTGGATCCATTCTGGGATGTTTTGGGTTAATTTTGGGTCATTTGGGGTTAATTTTGGGTTATTTTGGGGAAATTTTGGGGAAATTTTGGGTTAATTTCGGTCATTTTGGGGAAATTTGGGGAATTTTGAGTTAATTTTGGGGAAATTTTGGGTTAATTTGGGTTAATTTACGATTAATTTGGGTCATTTTGGGTTAATTTAGGATTAATTTGGGGAAATTTTGGGTTAATTTAGGGAAATTTTGGCGAAATTTGGGGAAGTTTTGGGGAAATTTTGGGTTAATTTTGGGTTAATTTGGGTCAGTTTTGGGTCCATTTGGGATATTTTGGGTTGGCTTTTTGTCTGTTGTGGGGGATTTGGGGTCAATTTGGGGTCAATTTTGGGTCAATTTTGGGACACTTTGTGTCAGTTCTGGTTCGTTTTTTGCCGGTTTTTTTTGTTTCATTGGTCACTCAGGGTCACTCAGGGTCATTCAGGGGGTCATTCAAGGGTCACTCAGGGGTCACCCAGTGGTCACTCGAGTCACTCGGGGGTCACTCGGGGGTCACTCAGGGTTACTCAGGGGTCACTCAGGGTTACTCAGGGGTCACCCAGGGGTCACTCAGGGGTCACTCAGGAGTCACTGGTCACACACTGGTCAATGAGGGTCAGTCAAGGGTCACTCAGAGGTCACCCAGGGGTCACTCAGGGTCACTCACTGGTCACTCACTGGTCACTCTCCCCAGGAGTGGAAGCTGGACACGCTGTGTGACCTGGGGGTCACTTTGGGTCAGTTTGGGGTAATTTTGGGTCACTTTTATTCCATGTATGAACCAGTTACTGGTCAGGGGGTCACTCAGGGTCACCCAGGGGTCACTCAGTGGTCACTCACTGGTCACTCTCCCCCAGGAGTGGGAACTGGACACCCTGTGTGACCTGGGGGTTACTTTGGGTCAGTTTTGGGTCAGTTTTGCTCCATGTATGAACCAGTTACTGGTGAAGGGTCACTCAGGGTCACTCAGGGGGTCACTCAGGGGGTCACTCAGGGGTCACTCACTGGTCACTCAGAGGGTCACTCAGGGGTCACTCAGAGGTCACTCACTGGTCACTCCCCCCAGGAGTGGAAGCTGGACACGCTGTGTGACCTGGGGGTCACTTTGGGTCACTTTGGGTCAGTTTGGGTCAGTTTTATTCCATGTATGAATCAGTCACTGGTCAGGGGTCACTCACTGGTCACTCAGGGGTCACCCAGGGGTCACTCAGGGGTCACTCAATGGTCACTCAGGGTCACCCAGGGGTCACTCACTGGTCACTCTCCCCCCAGGAGTGGGAACTGGACACGCTGTGTGACCTGGGGGTCACTTTGGGTCAGTTTTGGGTCACTTTTATTCCATGTATGAATTAATTACTGGTCAGGGGTCACTCAGAGGTCACTCACTGGTCAGGGGTCACTCAGAGAGTCACTCAGAGGTCACTCACCGGTCCCTCCCCCCAGGAGTGGAAGCTGGACACGCTGTGTGACCTGGGGGGTCACTTTGGGTCAGTTTTATTCCATGTATGAATCAGTTACTGGTGAAGGGTCACTCAGGGTCACTCAGAGGTCACCCACTGGTCACTCAGGGGTCACTCAGGGGTCACTTTGGGTCACTCTCCCCCAGGAGTGGAAGCTGGACACGCTGTGTGACCTGTCTGAGGCGTGACCATCACCCAGGCCGTGATCTTCATCAACACCCGGCTCAAGGTCGACTGGCTGACCCGAGGAGAAAAATGCAACGCCAGGGATTTTACTGTGTCTGCCATGGTCAGTCTGGGGGTCAGCCAGGGGTCGTAAGAGGGTCAACCAGGGGTCGTGGGGTCAGCCTGGGGTCACTCAGGGGCCATGGGGTCAGTGATGGTCACTGGGGGTCACTCAGGGTCACTCAGGACTGGCTGACCCGAGAAAATGCACGCCAGGGACTTCACCGTGTCTGCAATGGTCAGTCTGGGGTCAGCCTGGGGTCATGGGGTCACTCAGGGTCACTCAGAGTCAGCCTGGGGTCACTCAGGGTCAGTGATGGTCACTGGGGTCACTCAGGACTGGCTGACGGAGAAAAATGCACCGCCAGGGACTTCACACGTGTCTGCCATGGTCAGTGAGGGGTCATCCGGGGGTCATGGGGTCAGCCAGGGGTCATTGGGGTCACTCAGGGTCAGTGATGGTCACTGGGGTCACTCAGGGTCACTCAGGACTGGCTGACCCGAGAAAATGCACGCCAGGGATTTTACTGTGTCTGCCATGGTCAGTCTGGGGTCACTCGGGGGTCATGGGGTCAGCCAGGGGTCATTGGGGTCAGCCTGGGGTCACTCAGGGGCCATGGGGTCAGTGATGGTCACTCAGGGTCACTCAGGACTGGCTGACAGAGAAAATGCACGCCAGGGACTTCACCGTGTCTGCCATGGTCAGTGAGGGGTCAGCCGGGGGTCATGGGGTCAGCCAGGGGGTCAGTGGGGTCAGCCTGGGGTCACTCAGGGGCCATGGGGGTCAGTGATGGTCACTGGGGTCACTCAGGAGTCACTCAGGACTGGCTGACGGAGAAAATGCACCGCCAGGGACTTCACCGTGTCTGCCATGGTCAGTCTAAGGGGTCAGCCAGGGGTCACTCGGGGATCATGGGGTCAGCCAGGGGTCAGTGATGGTCACTGGGGTCACTCAGGGTCACTCAGGACTGGCTGGCGGAGAAAATGCACCGCCAGGGATTTTACTGTGTCTGCCATGGTCAGTCTGGGGTCAGCCTGGGGTCATGGGGTCAGCCAGGGGTCATGGGGTCAGCCACGGGTCAGTGATGGTCACTGGGGTCACCCAGGGGTCACTCAGGGTCATTTTTGGAGCATTTCCTTTGGCATTTTGGGATGTTTTGGTCACTCTGGGTCACTCAGGGGTCACTTTTGGTCACTCAGGGTCATTTTTGGGGCATTTTTTTGGAGCATTTTGGGATGTTTTGGTCACTCTGGGTCAGTGATGGTCACTGGGGTCACCCAGGGGTCACTCAGGAGTCATTTTTGGAGCATTTTGGGGACATTTTTTGGGTGGTTTGGGATGTGTTGGTCACTCAGGGGTCAGTGGGGTCACCCAGGGGGTCACTCAGGGGTCATGGGGTCAGCCAGGGGTCATTGGGGTCATTCAGGGGTCACTCCAAGGTCACTCAGGGGGTCACTCAAAGGTCAAGGGGTCACCCAGGGGTCACTCAGGGTCATTTTTTGGGTCATTTTTGGAGCATTTTGGGGGCATTTTTTGGGTGGCTTGGGATGTTTTGGGCACTTATACGGGTCAGTAAGGTCACTTAGGGGTCACTCAGGGGTCAAGGGGTCATCCAGGGTCACTCCAAGGTCACTCAGGGGTCACTCAGGGTTATTTTTGGGGCATATTTTGGGCTCCAAAATTGCGGATTTTTTTTTTTTAAATTTAAATTTAAATAAACGTTAATTAAATGTTAATTAGATTTTAATTGCTGTGAATTTTTAATTGGCAGCACGGGGACATGGACCAGAAGGAGCGTGACGTCATCATGAGGGAATTCCGCTCGGGCTCCAGCCGGGTGCTGATCACCACCGACCTGCTGGTCAGTGCTGCCCCTCCCCCACCCCGCTGGCCCCTCCCCCACCCTCCCAAAATCCCTCCCCAAAAAATCCCCCAAAAAATAAAAAAAACTGAAAAAAATCCGAGTTTTTTTACTTTCGAAAAATGAGAATTTTGGGGGGTTTTTAGGGGTTTTTAACAAAATTTGGGTTCCTGCCCCTCCCCCACCCTTTTCCAGCCCCTCCCCACCCTCCCAAAATCCTCCCCAAAAAATCCCCAAAAATAAAAAAAACTGAAAAAATCCGAGTTTTTTACTCTCGAAAAAATGAGAATTTTGGGGGTTTTTAACCTGAAGTGGGGTTTGTGCCCCTCCCCACCCGCCCCGCCCCTCCCCCACCCTCCCAAAATTCCTCCCCAAAAAATCCCCAAAAAATAAAAATGAAAAAAATCCGAGGTTTTTACTCCAAAAATGAGAATTTTGGGGTTTTTGTTTTAATAAAAGGCAGAGAGTGGGGTTCCTGCCCTCCCCACCCGCCCCTCCCCACCCTCCCAAATCCCTCCCCAAAAAAATCCCCCAAAAAATAAAAAAAAAAGTGAAAAAATCCGAGGTTTTTTACTCCAAAAAATGAGAATTTTGGGGGTTTTTTCTCCCCAAAATCTTTAAATGTCACATTTTTTCCCAAATTCTCCCCAAACTTTGGGATTTTTTTCTCCAATTTCTCCCCCAAATTTTGGAGTTTTTTCCTCCCAAACTCTTTAATAAAATTTCACTTTTTTCCCCAAATTTTCCCCAAATTCCCCAAAATCCCCAGGCCCACGGATGACATCGTCCAGCGGGTGTAAGCTGGTGATCAACTACGACCTGCCCACCAACAGGGAGAACTACATCCACCGGTGAGGGGAGGGGCCGGGAGGGAGGGGAGGGGCTTGAGAGGAGGGGGGAGGGGTCGGGAGAAAAGGGGAGGGGCCAAGGGAGTGGGGGAGGGGCAAAAAACCGAAATTTTTGGGGGTTCTGGGAGAGAAATTGGAATTTTTGGAGGAAAAAATGGATTTGAAGGATGGGGGGAGGGGCCTGGATGGAGGGGAGGGGCTTGAGAGGAGGGGGAGGGGCCAGGGAGAAAAGGGGAGGGCCAAAGAGGAGTGGGGGAGGGGCAAAAACCGAAATTTTGGGGGGTTCTGGGAGAGAAGTTGGAATTTTTGGGAGGTTTTGGAGGGAGAAAAAAATGGATTTGAAGAATGGGGGAGGGGTTTAAATGGTGGGGGAGGGGCTTAAAATGGGGGAGGGGTTAATGAGAAAAGGGGGAGGGGGTCAAAGGAAAGGGGGAGGGCAAAAAAAACCACGAAATTTTTGGGGGTTTCTGGGAGAGAAATTGGAATAAAAAAATGAGATTTGGGTGGTGGGGGAGGGGGGAAAAAACGGGGAGGGCTTAAATGATGGGGGAGGAGGCTTGAGGAGAGGGAGGGGGAGGGGCCAGCAGAAAGGGGAGGGGCAAAAAAAACCCGAAATTTTGGGGGGTTCTGGGAGAGAAATTAGAATAAAAAATGTTATTTGAGGGGGTGGGGGAAGGGCTTAGAATGGGGGAGGGGCCGAGGGGAAAGGGGAGGGTCTAAGGAGTGGGGGGAGGCTGAGGAAAAACCCGAAATTTTGGGGGTTCTGGGAGAGAAATTGGAATTTTTGGGAGGTTTTGGAGGAAAAAAAATGGATTTGAAGGATGGGGGAGGGTTTAAAATGGTGGGGAGGGGGGCTTAAAATGGGGGAGGGGCTTGAGAGGGAGGGGAGGGGTCAATGGAGAGGAGGATGGGCAAAAAAAACCCGAAAATTTTGGGGGGTTTTGGGAGAGAAAGTGGAATTTTGGGAGGTTTTGGAGGAAAAAAAATGGATTTGAAGGATGGGGAGGGGCTTAAATGGTGGGGGAGGGGGCTTAGAATGGGGGAGGGGCCAAAAGGAGGTGGGGAGGGCAAAAAACCCCGAAATTTTGGGGGTTTTGGGAGAGAAATTGGAATTTTTGGGAGGTTTTGGAGGAAAATAAATGGATTTGAAGGATGGGGGAGGGGCCAATAGAAAGGGGGCGGGGCCAAAATTCCAAATTTTTTCCCTTAAAAAATTTGATTTTTTTTTCCCTCAAATTTCCCCAATTTCTCCCCTTTAAAAACCCAAATTTGGGGAATTTCGGGCCAATTTTTTTTGTAAAATCCTAATTTTTTTCCCCTTTAAAAATTAAATTTTTCCCATTTTTCACCCGATTTTTCCCCTTTAAAAACCCAAATTTGGGATAATTTCCGGCCAATTTTTTTTTATAAAATCCCAGTTTTTTCCCCTTTAAAAAACTAAATTTTCCCCAATTTCAGCCCAATTTTTTACCTTTAAAAACCAATTTTTCCCCCATTTTCCACCCGATTTTTCCCCTTTAAAAACCCAAATTTTGAGGGAATTTCAGGCCAATTTTTTTTAATAAAATCCCAATTTTTTCCCCTTTAAAAAATGCTATTTTCCCCAATTTCAGGCTATTTTTTTCTGTTTAAAAAATGAAATTTTTTTGCCAATTTCCACTCGATTTTTCTCCTTTAAAAACCCAAATTTTGGGGAATTTCAGGCCAAATTTTACCCATTAAAAAATGATATTTTACCCAATTTCTCCCCTTTAAAAACCCAAATTTGGGGCAATTTCAGGCCAATTTTTTTTTATAAAATCCTAATTTATTTACCTTAAAAAACCGATATTTTCTCCGTTTTCCACCCGATTTTTCCCCTTTAAAGCCGAATTTTTTCTGAATTTCACACCAATTTTTTTTTATAAAACCCCAATTATTTTTTTTCGATTATTAATTAATTTTTTGGCTTTTCCCCCCTGCAGGATCGGCCGCGGGGGGCGCTTTGGCAGGAAGGGCGTGGCCATCAACATGGTGACACCCTGGGAAAAAAACCCAAATTTTGGGGAATTTCAGGCCAATTTTTTTTTTATAAAATTCCAATTTTTTTACCTTTAATAAGTGATATTTTCCCCAATTTCAGGCCAATTTTTTACCTTTAAAAACCAATTTTTTCCTCATTTCTCGCCCGATTTTTCCCCTTTAAAAACCCAAATTTGTGGGAATTTCAGGCCAATTTTTTTTTATAAAATCCCAATTTTTTTCCCCTTTAAAAAATGCTATTTTCCCCAATTTCAGGCTATTTTTTTCTGTTTAAAAAATGAAATTTTTTTGCCAATTTCCACTCGATTTTTTCCCTTTAAAAACCCGAATTTTGGGGAATTTCAGGCCAATTTTTTCCCTTTAAAAAATGATATTTTCCCCAATTTCTCCCCTTTAAAAACCCAAATTTGGGGCAATTTCAGGCCAATTTTTTTTTATAAAATCCTAATTTATTTACCTTAAAAAACCGATATTTTCTCCGTTTTCCACCCGATTTTTCCCCTTTAAAAACCCGAATTTTTAGGAATTTCACACCAATTTTTTTTTATAAAACCCCAATTATTTTTTTTCGATTATTAATTAATTTTTTGGCTTTTCCCCCACTCAGGATCGGCCGCGGGGGGCGCTTTGGCAGGAAGGGCGTGGCCATCAACATGGTGACACCCTGGGAAAAAAACCCAAATTTTTAGGAATTTCAGGCCAACTTTTTTTTTATAAAATCCCAATTTTTTCACCTTTAGTAAGTGATATTTTCCCCAATTTCAGGCCAATTTTTTCTTTTTAAAAAACAATTTTTTCCCCATTTTTTGCGTGATTTTTCCCCTTTAAAAACCCAAATTTGGGGGAATTTCAGGCCAATTTTTTTTTATAAAATCCCATTTTTTTACCTTTAAAAAATGGTATTTTCCCCAGTTTCAGGCCAATTTTTTCTTTTTAAAAAACAATTTTTTCCTGATTTTTCGCCTGATTTTTCTACTTTAAAAACCCAAATTTGGGCGAATTTCAGGCCAATTTTTTCCCTTTAATAAATGATATTTTCCCCATTTTCCGCCCGATTTTTCCCCTTTAAAAACCCAAATTTTTAGGAATTTCACACCAATTTTTTTTTATAAAACCCCAATTATTTTTTTTCGATTATTAATTAATTTTTTGGCTTTTCCCCCTGCAGGATCGGCCGCGGGGGGCGCTTTGGCAGGAAGGGCGTGGCCATCAACATGGTGACCGAGGAGGACAAACGGACCCTGCGGGACATCGAGACCTTCTACAACACGGCCATCGAGGAGATGCTAGCTCAACGTGGCCGACCTCATCTGAGCCCCTCCCCTCCCAGCCCCACCCCCCCTCATCACCTTTGCCTGATTTTTCCCCCTTTTTTTTCTGATTTTTTTTCGATTTTTTCTGATTTTTTTTCGATTTTTTTCTGATTTTTTTTCGATTTTTTTTCGATTTTTTTCTGATTTTTTTCCCATTTTTTTCCCATTTTTTTCCCATTTTTTCCCATTTTTTCTGATTTTTTTTCGATTTTTTTCTGATTTTTTTCGATTTTTTTCTAATTTTTTTCGATTTTTTTCCCATTTTTTCTGATTTTTTTCTGATTTTTTCGAACTTTTTTCTGATTTTTTTTTATTTTTTTCTGATTTTTTTTCATTTTTTTCTCAGATTTTTTCTCTGATTTTTCGAATTTTTTCTTGATCTGATTTTTTTTCGATTTTTTCTGATTTTTTTCCCATTTTTTTCCTATTTTTCCCATATTTTTTCCCATTCTTTTCCGATTTTTTCCTGATTTTTCCTTTTTTTTTCTGATTTTCTTTCGATTTTTTCCTCCATTTTTTTCTGATTTTTTTTCGATTTTTTGCCTCATTTTTTTCTGATTTTTTTCTGATTTTTTTCGATTTTTTTCCCCATTTTTTTCTGATTTTTTCCTGCATTTTCCTCCTTTTTCTGGTTTTTTTTCGACTTTTTTCTGATCTTTTTTCAATTTTTGCCCGTATTTTTCTGATTTTTTTCTGATTTTTTTTCTGATTTTTTCCCAATTTTTTTCCCCATTTTTTCTGGCTTTTTTCCCTACTTTGACATTTTTCCCGGTTTTCTTTTTTTTTTTTTCTTTTTCCCATTTTTTATGCTCTTTTTCGATTTTTTCCCTTTTTTTCTGATTTTTTTGGTTTTTCTCCTCCATTTTTTTCAGATATTTCTTCCCCCGTTTTTCCCTTTTTCCTCTCTTTTTCACATTTTTTCCTAATTTATTCTCTTTTTTTTCTGAGTTTTTTTCCAATTTTTTCCCATTTTTTTCAGATTTTCTGGTTATTTTTCTTTTTTATTCCAACTCAGATTTTCTTCCAGATCTTTTTTCTCAATTTCTGTCTTTTTCTAATTTTTTTCTGGTTTTTTTCCTAATATTTTGACTTTTTTTTTGTTTTATTTTCCTTTATATTCCAGTATTTTTCTGATTTTTTCCCATTTATTTTCCCCCTTTTTTTCCACTTTTAATTTCTATTTTTTCTGAGTTCATTTCCCTTTTTCCCCTTTTTTCTGGTTTTTTTTCTCCCTTTTTTCCGGATTTTTTCCCCTTTTTTGGGGTTTTTTTCCATTTTTTTCCCAGTTTTTCTGGTTTTATTTCCGTTTTCATCCTGGGGATTTTTTTTTCCCTGGGAATTTATTTTTTTCCTATTTTTAATTTTTTTTCCCCCAATTTTTTTTGGGTCATTTTAAAAACTTTCCAGTGGTGCTTTCACCTCTTCCCCTCCCCCACTGTCCCCCCAAATTTCCCATTTTTTCCCCAAATTTCCCCAGATTTTCCCAATTTTTCCCCATTTTTTCCCAAATTTCCACTTTTTAACCTCATTTTTACGGAACTTTTTTCCCATTTTAGGTCAATTTTAGGGTTTTTATTCCCAAAAATCGTCACTTTTTCAAGGGGTCCAAACCCGCCCCTCCCCCACCTCAATTTTTCCCAAAATTTTAAAAAATTTTTTGGAGAATTTTTGGGATTTTTGAGGTTTTAAAACCCTTTTCCCCAATTTTTAAGGATTTCCCCATTTTATCCCAATTTTTTGAGGATAAAAATCACTTTAGAGTTTTTTCCCCACTTTTTTTTCTTTTTTTTAAACTTTTTAAAAACCATTTTTTAGGAATTTTTTGGGATTTTTTTTTTTTTGGATAAACGTCACTTTTTGGGGGTCCCCCATCACCCTCCCTCCCCCACCCCCTTTTGTAACGTTTATTTATTCAAATAATAAAAAAAACGATTTTGGGACAAAATTTGACGAATTTATTGAGTTTTGGGGGTGGGGGAGGGGAGGGAAAAAAATTTTTGGGGAGATTTTAAAAAATTTTGGGGCTTTTGAGGCTCAGATTTGCGTCCAAAATTTGGGAAAAAACAAAAAAAATTCAAAATTTGAGTCCTGGATTTTTCAAGCGGCAAAATTTTGGGTTTTTCACCCTAAAATTCCAATCCTGGACCCCAAAACCCCCAAAATTTGTCCCAGAACCTCCCAAAATTTGGGGTTTGGATCTTCAAGGAGCTCCAAAATTTAAAAAAAACTTCCAGGACCCCCAAACTTTCCTAATTTTGGGTTTAAATCCCCCAATTTTGGGTTTAAACTTCCAAATTTTAATTTGAACCCCCCAAATTTTTGGGTTTGGAGCCCCAAATTTTGGGTCTGAGCACTTCAAATTTTCACCTGAGCTCCAAAAATTTGGGGCTGAATCCCCAAATTCGAGTCTGAACCCCCAAAATTTGAGTCTTGAGCCCCCAAAAATTTCACTCAGCTCCCCAAAAATGGATCTGAACCCCCAAATTTTTGCTCCTTGAGCCCCTGAGCCCCCAAAATTGGGACTGAGCCTCCCAAAATTTGGCTCCTTGACCCCCCCCTGGGACCCCCAAATCCTTCTGAGCTCCCCCAAAAAATGGACCCGAGCCCCCAAATTTGTGTCCTGGGATCTCTAAATTCCCCCAAAAATTCCTCTGAGCTCCCCAAAAATGGACCCGAGCCCCCCAAATTTGGGTCCCGGGATCTCTAAATTCCCCAAAATTCCTCTGAGCTCCCCAAAAAATGGATCCGAGCCCCCCAAATTTGGGTCCTGGGATCTCTTAAATTCCCCAAAATTCCTCCTGAGCTCCCCAAAAATGGATCCGAGCCCCCCCAAATTTGGGTCCTGGGATCTCTTAAATTCCCCAAAAATTCCTCTGAGCTCCCCAAAAATGGATCCGAGCCCCCCAAATTTGGGTCCTGGGATCTCTAAATTCCCCAAAATTATTTTGAGCTCCCCAAAAATGGACCCGAGCCCCAAATTTGGGTCCCGGGATCTCTAAATTCCCCAAATTCCTCTGAGCTCCCCAAAAATGGATCCGAGCCCCCCCAAATTTGGGTCCTGGGATCTCTAAATTCCCCAAAATCTCTCCTGAGCTCCCCAAAAATGGATCCGAGCCCCCCAAATTTCGTCTCCTCACCCCTCCAGCATCGCCACCACCGCCTCCCTCAGCCTCCTGCCCTCCTCCTCATCCTCCTCCCAGCCCAAATCCGGCCCCCAAATCCCCAAAATCCGACCCCAAATCGTCCAAATCCGACCCAAAATCCCCAAAATCCGACCCAAAAATCCGACCCAAAATCTTCCAAATCCGACCCCAGACCCCCGAATTGGAACCCCAGAGCCCCCGAACCCGACCCCCAAATCCCCCAGAATTCGACCCCAGACCCCCAAAATCGGGACCCCCAGACCCCCCAAACCCCCGAATTCGACCCCAAACTTCCCCAACCGGACCCTAGCCCCCAAATCCGACCCCCAGACCCCCCGGGTGGACCCCCAGACCCCTCAAACCCCCCATACCCGACCCCAAACCCGGACCCCAGACCCCCCGATTCGGGACCCCAGACCCCTCAAACCCCCCATACTCGACCCTAAACCCGGACCCCCAAACCCCCGAACCCGACCCCAGACCCCCCGAATTCGACCTCGGACCCCCAGAGGTGGACTCCAGACCCCCAAACGCCCGAATTCGACCCCATACCCCCCATACCGACCCCAAACCCCCGGGTGGAACCTAGAGCCCCCGAACCCGACCCCAGCCCCCCCGAATCCGACTCCATACCCCCATACCCGACCCCAAACCGGACCCCAGCCCCCCGAACAGGACCCCCAGACCCCTCGATTCGGGACCCCAAACCCCTCGAACCCGACCTTAGACCCCCAGCCCCCCCGAACCGGACCCCAAACCCCTCGAACCCGACCTTAGACCCCCGAGCCGGACCCCATCCCCCGGGAGAGGCTCCCGCGGGGTCGCGGCGAGGAGCAGAGGGTCGCGGCGGCGCTGGCACAGGGTTGTGCAGCAGGACGCAGCTGAGCAGCAGCGTGGGCAGGAAGCGCCGCTCGGTGTCGTTGCGGTGCCCGAGGCAGCGCCAGCGACCCCACCAGCCGCCGCAGGGCCCCGAGCGCGGCGCGCAGGGGCGCAGGCAGCGCCGCAGTTGAACAGCCCTCCCCACCCCGGCGGGGCGGGACCCCTCCCCACACTCCGGGTTAATCAGCCCCGCCCCACCCCCTAGGGAAACCCCCATTTCCTGGGATTCCCCTCCCCCATTTCCCGGTTAAGCCCTTCCCCCATTTTTTTGGGAACCCCCGATTTCCTGGGAATTCCCCTCCCCCATTTCCCGGTTAAGCCCCTCCCCCATTTTTTGGGAGCGCCCTCCCCACTCCCTGGGAAACCCCCATTTCCGGGAATTCCCCTCCCCATTTCCCGGTTAAGCCCTGCCCCCATTTTTTGGGAGCGCCCCTCCCCCACCCCGGGAAACCCCGCCAGTGAACGGCCCCTCCCCACAATCTGGTTAAAAGGCCCTCCCCCACCCCGAAGTCAATCGGCCCCTCCCCCACCCCTGGGAAACCCCGCGGTTGAACGGCCCCTCCCCCACCCCGGCGGGGCAGGACCCCTCCCCCACACTCGGGTTAATCAGCCCCGCCCCACCCTCTGGGAAACCCCCATTTTTGGGAATTCCCCTCCCCCATTTCCCGGTTAAGCCCCTCCCCCCGTTTTTTTGGGAGCGCCCCTCCCCCACCCCTGTAAACCCCCAATTTTGTGGGAATTCCCAATTTTTGGGGCGCCCTCCCCGCCCGGAAGAGGCCGCAGCAGCCAGGGCAGGAGGGGTCCGGGGGGACCCAAAAATAGGGCGGGGATGGAGGGGGGGAGGGGCAATTCTAAAATTCCCGCCAGAATTCCCATTTTCCCGCCAGAATTCCATTCGCTTTTTCCCGCCATAATTCCCATTTTTCCCGCCATAATTCCCATTTTTCCCGCCAAATTCCCGTTTTTCCCGCCAAATTCCAGTCATTTTTTCCCGCCATAATTCCCGTCGTTTTTCCCTCCATAATTCCCGTCATTTTCCCGCCAGAATTCCCATTTTTCCGCCCGTGAATTCCTGTCATTTTTTCCGCCATAATTCCCGTCGCTTTTCCCGCCAGAATTCCCATTTTTCCCGCCCGTAATTCCCGTCGTTTTTTCCGCCCGTAATTCCCGTCATTTTCCCCGCCAGAATTCCCATTTTTCCCGCCATAATTCCCGTCGTTTTTCCCGCCATAATTCTCATTTTTCCGCCATAATTCCCATCATTTTTCCCACCAGAATTCCCATTTTTCCCGCCCGTAATTCCGCCCGTTTTTCCCGCCATAATACTCGTTTTTCCCGCCCGTTTTTCCGCCCGTAATTCCCATCGTTTTTCCCGCCCGTAATTCCCGCCCGTTTTTCCACGCCATAATTCCCGTCGTTTTTCCATACAATTCCCGTGTTTCCGCGCTTCGCCCTGCCCTGCATCCACGGAACAAGCGCCGACTCCCGGATCGCCCGTGCGGGTTTTGGAACTCCACGTTCCACAGGCAGCCCAACGCGTCCACCGTGGCCTGCAGCGTCAGCCCGCCCCCACCGCCAGCCCCGCCCCCGCGCCACGCCCCGCCCCCCGCGGGGGAAGCACCGGACTCCACAGCCGCGCCGACCCCGGCCAGGGCGGGGGAGGCGAGCAGGGAACAAAATTCGGGGGGTGGGGGGAGGGGGGCCGGGGAGCTTCGGGATTTCGGGGAATTTTCGGTGGGATTAGGGAATTTTGGGAGATTCGAAGGAATTCGAATTTCGGGAATTTTCTGATGGAATTCTGAAATTTTGGGAGTTTTCTGATAGGATTTGGGAATTTTGGGACATTCAGCCAGATTCCAAAATTTCGGGAATTTTCTGATGGAATTCCGAAATTTTGGGAGTTTTCTGATGGGATTTGGGAATTTTGGGACATTCCCGACGGAATTCCGAAATTTCGGGAATTTTCTGATGGGATTCCGGAATTTTGGGAGATTCCTGATGGAATTCCAGAATTTCGGGAATTTTCTGATGGAATTCCAAAATTTCGGGAATTTTCTGATGGGATTTGGGGTAATTCTGGTGATATTTGGGAATTTTGGGAATTTTCTGGTGGGATTCGGGAATTTTGGGACATTCCCGATGGAATTCCAAAATTTCGGGAATTTTCTGATGGAATTCCAAAATTTTGGGAATTTTCTGATGGAATTCCAAAATTTTGGGAATTTTCTGATGGAATTCCGATATTTTGGGAATTTTCTGACGGGATTTCAGAATTTCGGGAATTTTCCGATGAGATTCGGAAATTTTGGGAGATTCTTGAAGGAATTCTGAAATTTTGAGAATTTTCTGATGGAATTCCGAAATTTCGGGAATTTTCTGATGGGATTTGGAGTAATTCGGTGATATTTGGGAATTTTGGGAATTTTCTGGTGGGACTACGAATTTTGGGGAGATTCCTGACGGAATTCGAATTTTGGGAATTTCCTGATGAGATTTGGGGGATTCGGATGGAATTTGGGAATTTCCCAACGGGATTTGGGAATTTTGGCAATTTCCTGGCCGGGACTTGAGGGATTCCTGATGAAACTTCGGGGAATTTTGGGAGTCTCCCAAAAAAATCTGGGAATTTTCCGACGCCATTTGGGAATTCCTGGAGTTTTCCCAAAAATCCTCCGAATTTCCAGACGAATTTTCAGAATTTCCTGACAAAACTTGGGACTTTTCCCCCAAAATCTCCAATTTTTTGGATTTTTTCGATGGAATTTCTGATATTCCCAAATTCCCCGTCGGGATTTTTGGGATTCCAAAATTTCCTGGAGTTTCCCGCCCGGAATTCGGCGATTTTTGGCTTTTTGGGCCGTTTCCCGTTGGGATTTTCCTCTTCCTGCTGCTCCTCCTGGAATTTTCCGCCGGAATTTGGGATTTCCAACCGAAATTCGGGTCGGGATCCGCCGGGATTTGGGATTTTGATCTCAAATTCCTCTGGGGCTGCTCCTCAAAATCCGCTGGAATTTGGAATTTTGGGCGAGAATCCAACAAATTTTGTAATTCCGTCCTGGAATTAGTCGAGATTTGGGATTTTTGGCTGGAATCCTCTGGGATTTGGAATTCCATCCTGGAATCTTTTGGGATTTGGGATTTCATCCCTGAATCCTCTGGGATGTGGAATTTCGTCTTGGAATCTTCATGGATTTGGGATTTTGACCTCAATTCCACCAAGATTTGGGATTTTGGGCTGGAATCCTCTGGGATTTGCAATTCCATCCTGGAATCTTCTGGGATTTGTGATTTTGGGCTGGAATCTTCTGGGATTTGTGATTTCATCTCAGAATCTTCTGGGATTGATGGTTTCATCCCTGAGTCTGCTGGGATTTGGAATTCCACCCCTGAATCCTCCGGGATTTGGAATTTCCTCTTGGAATCTTCATGGATTTGGGATTTTGACCTCAATTCCACCGGGATTTGTGATTTTGGGCTGGAATTCTTTGGGATTTCTGATTCCATCCCTGAGTTCTCTGGGATTTGTGATTTTGTCCCTGATTCCAGCAGAATTTGTGATTTCATCCTAGAATCCTCGGGGATTTGGAATTTAATCCCTGAATCTTCTGGGATTTGTGATTTTGTCCCTGATTCCACCAGGATTTGTGATTTCGTCCCCAAATTCTCTGGGATTTGGGATTTTGGACCGGAATCCTCCGAGATTTGTGATTTTATCCTGGAATCCTCCAGGATTTCTGATTCCATCCCCACCTCCTCTAGGATTTCTGATTGTATCCTGGAATTCTCTGGGATTTCTGATTTTATCCCTGACTCCTCCGGGATTTGTGATTTAATCCCTGAATCCTTTGGGATTTGGGATTTTGTCCCTGATTCCTCAGGGATTTCTGATTCCATCATTGAATTCTCTGGGATTTCTGAGTCCATCCCTGATTCCATCGGGATTTGTGGTTTCATTCCTGAATTCTCTGGGATTTGTGATTTCAACCCCGATTCCACCAGGATTTCTGATTTTATCCTGGAATTCTCTGGGATTTGTGGTTTCATCCCTGAATTCTCTGGGATTTCTGAGTCCATCCCTGATTCCATCGGGATTTGTGGTTTCATTCCTGAATTCTCTGGGATTTGTGATTCCGACCCCGATTCCACCAGGATTTCTGATTCCATCCTTGAATTCTCTGGGATTTCTGATTCTATCCCTGAATTCTCTGGGATTTGTGATTTCAACCCCGATTCCACCAGGATTTCTGACTCCATCCCCAAATTCTCTGGGATTTCTGAGTCCATCCCTGACTCCATCGGGATTTGTGATTTTGTCCTGGAATTCTCTGGGATTTGTGATTTCGACCCCAATTCCACCAGGATTTCTGATTCCATCCTTGAATTCTCTGGGATTTCTGATTCTATCCCTGAATTCTCTGGGATTTGTGATTTCAACCCCGATTCCACCAGGATTTCTGACTCCATCCCCAAATTCTCTGGGATTTCTGAGTCCATCCCTGACTCCATCGGGATTTGTGATTTTGTCCTGGAATTCTCTGGGATTTGTGATTCCATCTCTGAATTCTCTGGGATTTCTGACTCCATCCCCGCCTCCTCCAGGATTTCTGATTTTATCCCGGAATCCTCCAGAATCTCCGACTCCACCCCTTTTCGAGGCTTCGCACCGTGCCCCCAAAACCCTCCCCAATCCCCTCCAAGCTCCGCTTGCGCTCGGGATCCCTGGGCAGGTAAAGCTTCTTCATCCCCTCCCCTCCCCATCCTCCCCTCCCCTCCTCCCCCTCCCCCAATATCGCGACCACGGCGCCGCAAACGTCAGCGCAGGATTTTGCAGAGCCCGGGCCTCGCGACCCGCCGAACACGTGGCCTCCAGCGCCCGGTACTCGGTGGCGGCGCCGAGGCGCCACAGGGTCAACGCCAGAGCGCACCTCGGCGGGCACGGCGCGGCGCATGGCGGTGTCGCGGCGCCCGATGGCCGCGCTCAGTCGCGACACCAGCGCGTCAGAAGGTGTCGGGCCGCAGGCGGAAGCGCTCGCTCACTCGCGGCCTCCCAGAGATTTCTCGCGCACCGTGGCCCAGAGGCGGAGCTGCGGCTGCGGCTCCACACGCAGCCCCGGCGACGCCACCACAGCGCAGCCTGAGGGAGGGAGGAGGGGGCGGGCGAGGAGGAAGGCGAGCGCGCAGCGCGGAGGCGGCGGCGGCGGAGGAGGAGGAGGCGGAGAGGCAGTGCAGGAGGGCGAGGCGGCGGCGGCGGCGGCGGCGGCGGCGGCGGAGGAAGAGGGAGGAGGAGGGAGGGAGAGCGAAGCGGCGGCGGCCGCCATGGGCGGCGCACCATCTTAAGGGGAGAGCAGGGGGGAGAAGAAGGGCGGAACGCGCATGCGCCGCTTCCGGGTTGGACCCCGCGCGCATGCGCAACTTCCTGAATTATCACCTTGCGCATGCGCAAACTGAACTAAGCCCGCGCATGCATCATCCTCAGATGGCATCCACGTACATGCGCAACTTCCTGGTTCAGCCCCGCGCATGCCTCTTGGTGATAACAGGCGCGCCGCTTCCCCCTCACGCTTGGACCGAAATCCAGATTCCAGGCGCGTAAACCCGCCCTGAAATGACAGCGAATCCAACCAATCAGGTGTCTCGCAGAAATGATTGACACGCGGCACAGCCAATCAGCGCGCGTTTATTATATATTTTATATATTATATATACAAATAAGCCAAGCAGCGATGCCACAGCGAGAATTCCCAAATTTTCCCCGAATTGCACAAAAAAAAAAAAGAAAAATCGGGGGAAAGGCTCGTACCTGTCGCGGGGGAAGGGAAACTGAGGCACGGAGTGGTTTCATTAAAAAATTCCCAAAATTCCTGGAATTTTTGGGGATTTTTGTACCTTCCATGGGTAAACTGAGGCACGGAGTGATTCCATTTTAAAATTCCCAAAATTTTTGGGAAAATGAGGCACTGGAGAGATTCCACAGGAAAAATTCCCCAAAATTCTTGGAATTTTGGGGGGAAATCCATCCCAATATTTTGGGGGAGGAAAGGATGGAATCCAAAGGGAAAATTCTCCAAATTCTCGGAATTTGGACAATTGTGAGAACCTGAGGCACGGAAATGATTCCACAGGAAAATTCCCAAAATTCCTGGAATTTTTTGGAACTCCCATCCCAATTTTTTGGGGTATAAAAGGATCAAATCCATAAGAAAATTCCTCAAAATTCTGGAATTCTGGGGCTCCTACCCCAATTTTTTTTTTTTTTTTGTGGGATAGAAGGATTGAATCTGAAGGGAAATTCCACAAATTTCTGCAGTTCCTGGGAATTTTTGGAAATTCTCTGAATTCTTGGAATTTTTGGGGAATTCCCCTAAATTATTGGATTTCTGGGGGAAATTTCCCAAATTCTTGGAATTTTTGGAGTGGAATTTCCCCGAGTTCCTGGGATTTTTGGGGGGCGAAATTCCTGAATTCCTGGGATTTTTTGTGGGTGAAATTTCCCCAAATTCCTGGGATTTTTGGGGGGTGAAATTTCCACAAATTCTGGTATTTTTGGGGTGGAATTTCCCCCAATTCCAGGGATTTTTTGGGGTGGAATTTCCCTGAATCCCTGGGATTTTTGGAGTGAAATTTCCCCAAATTCCTGGGACTTTTTTGGGTGAATTTTCCCCAAATTCCAGGGATTTTTTGGGGGGTGAAATTCCTGCAGTTCTTAGGATTTTTGGGGAGAAATTTTCCCAAATTCCTGGAATTCTTGGGGGAAATTTTCCCGAATTCCTGGGATTTTGGGGGTGGAACTTCCCCGAATTCCAGGAAATTTTTGGGGTGCATTTTCCCCTACTTCCTGGTATTTTTGGGGTGGAATTCCCGGGATATTTTTGGGGACCCTCACCCCTCGGTGCCGTTGCCGAACTGGCGCCGCCGCAGCAGGTCCGTGTAGGGCAGCTCGGGCAGCGCCCCTGGGAATTTTGGAGTGAAATTTCTGCAGTTCCTGGGATTTTTGGGGTGCATTTTCCCCAAAATCCTGGGATTTTTGGAAGGTGAAATTCCTGCAGTTCTTGGGATTTTTGGGGTGAAATTTCCCCAAATTCCTGGGATTTTTTGGGGTGGAATTTCCCCAAATTCCTGGCATTTTTTGGGGGTGAAATTCCCACAAATTCTGGTATTTTTTGAGTGAAATTTCCCCAAATTCCTGGGATTTTTGGGAGTGAATTTCCTGGGATTTTTAGGGGAAATTCCTGCAGTTCCTGGGATTTTTTTGGGTGAAATTTCCCCAAATTCCCAGGATTTTTGGGGACCTTCACCCCTCGGTGCGTTGCGAACTGCGCCGCGCCTTGAGTCCCGTGTAGAGACAGCTTCGGGCAGCGCCATCGCCCGCTCACCGCCCGCTCCGCTGCTCGCCGCCCAGCCGTCCACGGCGGAAATCCAACGCAGGCCCCGCCCGAGGCTGGAGCGGCACACAGCTCCCCGGGGGATCTCCCCGCCGGCACGGACCCCGCCCGCAGGTACACCAGCCTGCAAGCGCCCCAGCGCCCGCCGCCTTCGGCCGCCTCAGCGCGCAGCAGCACCGCTTCACTGGCGCTTCGGCGTGCCGCCAGAAAGCCTCGCGGTTGAAATGGGAATAGAGCGCCCAATCCAAGGAATTCCACTCGCGGAGGCGGCGGATCCGCGCCGCAGAGGCCGGCGGGGCGTTGCCGCGGCGTTGTGCGGGAATAAATCCACCGAGCTCTCCGGCCAGCACAGCCGGTGCCGCAGCAGCACCAAGGACTCGTCGAAGTGCTCGGCCAGCAGCACCAGCGGGAAGACGCGCTCCAGCCGCGCCAAAATCGCCGGGATCTCCTGTTCGGTAGCGGCAGCTCCCGGCAAACCCGAAGTCGAACCACTGGAGGTTCGAGCGTGAGTGGTTGCAGCGCAGCCCGAGGCCCGAGCGAAGCGCTGACCAGGAAAGCGTCGGCGGAGAAGCGGCCGAGCCCCGGCCCGGAAATCTGAAAACGCCCGACTTCGTGGCGTGCGAGAATGCAGCGCCGCGATGGAGAAGTAGAAGCTGTCGTTGGGCATCACCCGCTGCACCTGCGGGGACAGAAAAAAATAATAATAATTGGTTTTTAAAAAAAATTTTTTTAATTTTTTTTTGGTGTTTTTAGCCGGTTTTAGCCTTTAAAAATCCCCCCAAAAATCTTTTAAAAATCATTTAAAAATCCTCAAAAAATCCTCAAAAAATCCCCAAAAAATCTTTTAAAAATCCTCAAAAAATCCCCCAAAATTCCCCAAAAAATCTTCTAAAAATCATTTAAAAATCCTCAAAAAATCCTCAAATAATCCCCAAAAAATCTTTTAAAAATCCTCAAAAATCCCCAAAATTCCCCAAAAAATCTTTTAAAAATCATTTAAAAATCCTCAAAAAATCCTCAAATAATCCCCAAAAAATCTTTTAAAAATCCTCAAAAAATCATTTAAAATCCTTTAAAAATCCTCAAAAAATTCCCAAAAAATACTCCAAAATTCTCAAAAAAATCTTTTAAAAATCCTTAAAAATTCACCAAAAAATCATTTAAATTCTCAAAAAATCCCCCAAAATTCCCCAAAAAATCCCGAAAAAATTCCGATTAAATTCTCAAATTTTCCATTAATTTCCCCAAATTCCCGTTTTTCCCAAAATCCCCGTTTTTCCCCCCCAGACTGATCTCGGGCAGGTTGAAGTGCATGTGGTGGCACAGGATGTCGAAGCGCGCCCCGGGCCGGAAGCCACAGACCCCAAAAATCCCCAAAAAATCCTCAAAAAATCTTTTAAATATCCTCAAAAATTATAAAAAATCCCCCAAAAAATCCTTTAAAAATCCTCAAGAAATCATGAAAAATTCTCAAAAAATCTCCCAAAATTCTCCAAAAAATCCTTTAAAAATCCTCAAAAAATCATAGAAAATTACCAAAAAATCCCAAAAAAATCCTTTTAAAATTCTCAAAAAATCTTTAAAAATCAAAAAAAAAAAGCCAAAAAATACTCCAAAATTCTCAAAAAAATCCTTTAAAAATCCTTTAAAATTCACCAAAAAATCATTAAAAATCCTCAAAAAATCCCCAAAAAATCCCAAAAATCCTTTAAAAATCCTCAAAAAATCCCCAAAAATCCTTAAAATCCTCAAAAAATCATAAAAATCCTCAAAATTCCCCAAAAATCCTTTAAAAATCCTCAAAAACTTCCCAAAAAATACTCCAAAATTCTCAAAAAAATCTTTTAAAAATCCTTAAAAATTCACCAAAAATTCATTAAAAATTCTCAAAAAAATCCCCAAAATTCCCCAAAAATCGAAAAAAATTCCGATTAAATTCTCAAATTTTCCATTAATTTCCCCAAATTCCCATTTTTCCCAAATTCCGGTTTTCCCCAGATCCTCACCTCGGGCGGGTTGAGGCGCATGTGGTGGCACAGGATGTCGAGCGCGCCCGGGCGGAAGCGGCATGCCTTTCGGCCCGAGGCAGGAGTAGCGAACTGGTAGCGGTGGGGGAGAGCTGACGCAGCTGTCAGCATTTCGCCGTGCTCCGATGGGGCGTTCACCAGGCTGCTGCCGACCACGTCTTGTCGTCTTGAGGAACACCAGGTGCTCGCGCTGGCGGCCCGGCAGAGGCAGCTGGCCTTGTGCGGCGAGGCCGGGGCTCGGCGGCGCCATTCCCGCGCTCATGATATTCAGCACCTAAATCCACCCCAATCCGGTATTTCATCTCTATGCTCGCGATATTCAGCACCTAAATCCTCATATTTCCCACCTCTATGTCAGCGATATTCAGCACCTAAATCCTCATATTTCACCTCTATATGCGATATTCAGCACCTAAATCCCACCCGAATCCCGGTGTTTCATCTCTGTGTCGCGATATTTGCACCTAAACCCCACCCCAATCCCGATATTCCCACCTCTATATCGCGATATTAGCCCCAAATCCCACCGAATCCGGTATTCCACCTCTATGTCGCGATATTTGCACACCAAACCCAACTTAAATCCCGGTGTTTCACCTCTATGTCAGCGATATTTGCACCACAAATCCTCATATTTCACCTCTATATCTAGCGATATCCGCACCTAAATCCTCATATTTCACCTCTATGTCGGCGATATTTGCACCCCAAACCCGATATTTCACCTCTATATCGCGATATTTGCACCTAAACCCGATATCTCACCTCTATATGTGATATTTGCACCCGAATCCACCGAATCGATATCACACTCTATATCGCGATATCTCACCTCTATATCGCGATATTCAGCACCTAAATCCCACCTAAATCGTGATATTTCACCTCTATATCGCGATATTTGCACCTAAACCCCGATATCTCACCTCTATGTGTGATGTTCACCCCCCGAATGCTTTTAATCCCGGTATTTTACCTCTATATCGCGATATTTGCACCCCAAACCCCGATATCTCAGCTCTATATCGCGATATTCAGCACCTAAACCCCACCCCAATCCCGGTATTTCACCTCTATATCGCGATATCCCGCACCTAAACCCCGATATTTCACCTCTATATCGCGATATTTCCCCAAAATCCCCACCCGAATCCTGATATCTCACCTCTATATCGCGATATTTGCACCCCAAACCCCGATATCTCACCTCTATATCGCGATATCTGCACCTAAATCCCGATATTTCACCTCCAACTCATTCTCATGGAATTCTGGGATATTCTCTGGAATTTTTGGGATTCCCCCTGGGATTTTTGGGATTTTCCCCTGAGATTTTTGGGATTCTCCCCTGGAAATTTCGGGATATTCTCTGGGATTTTGGGATTTCTCTTGGGATTTCCCCTGAGATTTTTGGGATTCCCGCTGGGATTTCGGGGTATTTTCTGGAATTTCAGGATTTCCCCTGGAATTTCCCCTGAGATTTTTGGGATTTCGGGATTTCCCTTGGGATTTCGGGATATACTCTGGAATTTCAGGATTTTCCCTGGAAATTCAGGATTTCCCTTAGAATTTTAGGATCTCCCCTGGAATTTCGGGATATTCTCTGGAATTTCGGGATTTCCTCTGGGATTTCCCCTGAGATTTTTGGGATTCCCCCTGGAATTTCGGGATTCCCCTGGGTTTTCTCTTGGGATTTTGGGATTCCCCCTGAAAATTTCATTATATTCTCTGGGATTTTTGGATTCCCCCCGGAATTTTTGGATATTCTCTGGAATTTCGGGATTTCTCCCGGAATTTCAGGATATTCTCTGGAATTTCAGGATTTTCCCCTGAGATTTTTGGGATTCTCCCTGGAAATTTTGGGATATTCTCCGGGATTTTTGGATTCCCCCTGGAATTTCATGATATTCTCTTGGGATTTTCGGGATTCCCCCTGGAATTTCGGGATATTCTCTGGAATTTCGGGATTTTTCCCAGAATTTCGGGATTTCCTCTGGGATTTCCCCTGAGATTTTTGGGATTCCCCCTGGAATTTCATGATATTCTCTTGGGATTTTCGGGATTCTCCCTGGAAATTTCAGGATTTTCCCCTGAGATTTTTGGGATTCCCCCTGGAAATTTCGGGATATTCTCTGGAATTTCGGGATATTCTCTGGAATTTCGGGATATTCTCCGGGATTTTTGGGATTCCCCCTGGAAATTTTGGGATATTCTCTGGGATTTTTGGATTTCCCCTGGAAATTTCGGGATATTCTTTGGAATTTCAGGATTTTCCCCCGAGATTTTTGGGATTCCCCCTGGAAATTTCGGGATATTCTCTGGAATTTCGGGATTCCCCTGGAATTTTGGGATACTCTCTGGGATTTGGGATTCCCCCAGAATTCCGAGGCTATTCCGGGATTTGGGGGTCTCCACCTGGGCGAGCAGCAGCCCAAGGAGCAGCCCAAGGCCAAGGCCCCCAAGCGCCCGGCCCGGGGAGGGACAGCGGCCGGGGGAGGGGCAGCTTCATCGGGGGGGAGGGGACGAGCCTGGGGGGAGGGAGAGGGGTCACCCCAAAAGCGGGCACAGGGGGACCACGTGTCCCCAAATCCCAAATCCCCAAATCCCAGTGTCCAAAATCCCAAATTCCCAGTGTCCCAAATTCAGTCCCTGTCCCAAAATCCCCAATTCCCAGTGTCCCCAAATCCCAATGTCCCAAATTCCAGTCCCAGTGTCCCCAAATTCCCAAATTCCCTCCCCTGTCACAAAATCCCAAAATCCCCAATTCCCAGTGTCCCCAAATCCCAGTGCCCCAAATTCCAGTCCCTGTCCCAAATCCCAGTGTCCCCAAATCCCAATGTATGTCCCAAATTCCAGTCCCTGTCCCCAATCCCAGTGTCCCAAATCCCAGTTTCCCAAATTCCCAAATCCCCAAATCCCCAAATCCCAGTCCCAGTGTCCCCAAATCCCAAATCCCCAAATCCCCAAACCCCAACCCTCTCCCCAAACCCCAATATCCCAAATCCCAGTGCCCTAAATCCCCAAATCCCAATCCCAGTGTCCCCAAATCCCAGTCCCTGTCCCCAAATCCCCAAATCCCAGTTTCCCAAATTCCCAAACCCCAGTGTCCCCAAATCCCAAATCCCAGTCCCAGTGTCCCAATTCCAGTCCCTGTCCCCAATCTCAGTGCCCCTAAATCCAAAATCCCAGTGTCCCCCAAACCCCAGTGTCCCCAATTCCCAGTGTCCCAAATCCCAGTGTCCCAATTCCCAGTCTCACTGTCCCCAACCCCAGTCCCAGTGTCCCCAAATCCCAGTGTCCCCAAAATCCCAGTATTCAAAATCCCAGACCCTGTCCCAAATCCCAGTCCCAATTCCCAATAACCCAGTGTCCCCAAATCCCAGTTTCCCAAATTCCCAAACCCCAGTGTCCCCAAATCCCCCATTCCCAGTCCCAGTGTCCCCCATTCCCAGTTTCCCCCATTCCCCCAAATCCCAAATCCCGTTTCCCCCCAGTCCCAGTTCCCGGTTTTTCTCCCCCGCCCCCAAATCCTGGGGTTTTCTCCCCATTCCCGATTTTTCCCCCATTCCCGGTTCTTTTCCCCCCATTCCCTTTTCCCCCTCCCCAAATCCGATTTTTTTCCCCCCTATTCCCGATATTTTTTCACCCCAAATCCCGATTTTTTTCCTCCCCCAAATCCCGATTTTTTCCTTCCCCCATTCCGCTTTTCCCCCTCCCCCAAATCCCGATTTTTCCCCCCCCGATTTTTCCCCCCATTCCCGGTTCTTTTTCCCCATTCCCGATTTCTGACCCCAAATCCCGATTTTTTTCCTCCCCAAATCCCGATTTTTTTTCCTTCCCCCATTCCCAGTTTCTTCCCCTCCACTCCCGATTTTTCCTCCCCAAATCCTGGGGTTTTTTTTCTCCCCTATTCCCGATTTTCTCCCCCATTCCCGATTTTCCCCCCATTTCCCGGTTTTTTTTCCCCCCATTCCCGCTTTTCCCCCCTCCCCCAAATCCCGATTTTTCCTCCCCAAATCCCGATTTTCCTCCCCAAATCCCGATTTTTTTTCCTCCTCAAATCCCGCTTTTCCCCTCCCCCCAAATCCCGATTTTTTTCCTCCCCAAATCCCTTTTCCCCCTCCCCAAATCCCGCTTTTCCCCCCTCCCCAAATCCCGATTTTCCCCCCCATTCCCGATTTTTCCTCCCCAAATCCCGATTTTTTTCCCCCCCATTCCCGATTTTTTTACCCCCCATTCCCGTTTTTCCCTCCCCAAATCCGTTTTTTTTCTCCCTCCCGCTTTTTCTCCCTCCCCCACTCCCTTTTTTTCCTCATTCCCGATTTTCCCTCCCCAAATCCCGATTTTTTTATTTTTCCCCGTCCCCCTCTCACCGCGGCCTCGCTCAGCTCCGCCACATCCCGGGGGGATCCCAACAAAAACCAAAAAAAACCAAAATTTTCCCGGAATCCCAAAACTTCCGGGAATCCCAAAACTTATCCCAAAACTTCCCGATCCTTCTTTTCCCTGCCCCCAAAACTTTTCCCCTTTTGTCTCCGGCCCCGCCCGGGCGTGGTGACAGGGAGCAGGAACGAGATTTTGGGATTTTTTAAGGATTTTTGGGATTTTTCGGATTTTTGGGATTTTGGAATGGGGAATATCTCGTTCAAACTTTTGGGAGATGAAATCCCAAAAATTCCCTCCGGGATTTTCCCGTTTTTGGGATTTTCATCTCAAAATTCCTTTTAAATTGCAAAATGAGTTTTTTTAGACAGTTTCCTCAGGAACTTTTGGGATTTATCCCAAATATTTTAGAGTTCCCACCCTTTATCTCATTCAGGTTTTCTGGGAATGAAATCTCAAAAATTCCTCCGGGATTTTTTCCGTTTTTGGGATTTTCATCTCAAAAATTCCTTTTAAATTGCAAAATGAGTTTTTTGGAGCAGTTTCCTCAGGAATTTTGGGATTTATCCCAAATATTTTGGGGTTCCCACCCTTTATCTCATTCAGATTTTCTGAGAATGGATTCCCAAAATTCCCTCCGGGATTTTTTCCCATTTTGGGATTTTCATCCCCAAAATTCCTGGGTTTTTTTTTTTTTTTTTTCAGTTTAAATTGCAAAAATGAGTTTTTTGGAGCAGTTTCCTCAGGAATTTCGGGATTTATCCCAAATATTTTGGGGTTCCCACCCTTTATCTCATTCAGGTTTTCTGGGAATGGATTCCCCAAAATTCCCTCGGGATTTTTTTCCGTTTTTGGGATTTTCATCTCAAAAATTCCTGTTTAAATTGCAAAAATGAGTTTTTTGGAGCAGTTTCCTCAGGAATTTTGGGGTTCCCACCCCTTTATCTCATTCCAGATTTACTGGGAATGAAATCCCAAAAAAATTCCCCACGGGATTTTCCCATTTTGGGATTTTCATCCCCAAAATTCCTGTTGTTTTTTTTTTTTTTTCAGTTTAGAATTGCAAAATGAGTTTTTTGGAGCAGTTTCCTCAGGAATTTTGGGGTTTATCCCAAATATTTTGGGGTTCCCACCCCTTTATCTCATTCCAGGTTTTCTGGGAATGGATTCCCAAAATTCCCTCCGGGATTTTTTCCGTTTTTTGGGATTTTCATCTCAAAAATTCCTGTTTAAATTGCAAAAATGAGTTTTTTGGAGCAGTTTCCTCAGGAATTTTGGGGTTCCCACCCCTTTATCTCATTCCAGATTTACTGGGAATGAAATCCCAAAATTCCCGCCGGGATTTTTCCCGTTTTTGGGGATTTTCACCCCAAAATCCTCCCAATAAAAATTCCCAACGTGGTTTCTGTGTTGATTCCTTTTTTGTTTTTTTTTTTGGGAATTCCATGGGAATTTCGGGGTCTCATCCCAAATATTTTGGGCTTCCCACTCCTTCATCTCTTCCCAGGTTATTCTGGGGATGGAATCCCAAATTTTCCACCCCAAAACTCCTCCGTGTGCCCCAACAAAAACTCCAAAAACTCAAAAAAATTCGTTATTTATTTTGGGAATTCCGCTGGAATTTTCCAGGAATTTCTCAGGAATTTTGTGATTTTTCCCAGGAAATTTTGAGGTTCCCATTCCTTTATCTCCCTGCAGATATTTTGGGAACAGAATCCAAGAACTTTCACCCGTTTTTCCCCAAAACTCTCCCTGGTGCTATAACAAAAATCGCGACAACTCCGTCGTTTCAGGGCCATTTATTTTGGGAATTTCGCCAGAATTTCTCAGGAATTTTGGGATTTTTTCCAGGAATTTTTCAGGTTCCCATTCCTTTATCTCCCTGCAGATATTTTGGGAATAGAATCCAAGAATTTCCACCCATTTTTCCCCTAAATCCTCGTTGTCCCCCAACAAAAATTCTGACAACTCCGTCATTTCTGGGCCGTTTATTTTGGGAATTTCGTAGAAATTCCTCAGGAATTTTGGGATTTTTCCCAGGAAATTTTGGGGCTCCCATTCCTTTATCTCCCTCCAAACATTCTGGGAATAGAATCCAAGAACTTCCATCCCTTTATTCCCGTTGTCCCCCAACAAAAATCGCGACAACTCCGTCGTTTCTGGGCCGTTTCTTTTGGGAATTTCGCCAAAAATTCACAAAAATTTTGGGATTTTTCCCAGGAATTTTGGGGTTCCCATTCCTTTATCTCCCTCCAAACATTCTGGGAATAGAATCCAAGAACTTCCATCCCTTTATTCCCGTTGTCCCTCAACAAAAATCACGACAACTTCCGGTGCGTTTTCTGGGCCATTCTTTTGGGAATTTCGCCCAGAATTTCTCCAGGAATTTTGGGATTTTTCCAGGAAATTTTGGGGTTCCCATTCCTTTATCTCCCTCCAAACATTCTGGGAATAGAATCAAGAACTTCCATCCTTTATTCCTGTTGTCCCCCAACAAAAGTCGCGACAACTCCGTGGTTTCTCGGCCCGTTTATTTTGGGAATTTCACCCAAATTTAAGCCCGATTTTAAGCGGGAATTTGGCGAATTTCACCAGAATTTCCCAGGGATTCCCCAGGGATTTGGGGGTTCCCCCGGCCCCTCAGAGGCAGCCGCAAGTGGAGTCAGCTGTGGGTCAGGTACCCGCGCGCCTTGGCGGCCGAGAGACCCGGGAGAGCCGGGCAGCGGAGCCCGAGCCGAGAGTGGGACGGCAGCTCGGAAGGAGCCGTGGGCAGGGAGCCCAGCTCCAGAGCGCCCGCAGAGTGGCTCAGGGGCCAGAGCCTCAGCTGGGAAACAATTGGGAATTGAGCAGGAATTTTTTGGGGAATTTTTTGGAATTTTTCTGGGATTTTTGGGATTTTTTTTGGATTTTTTATAGGATTTTTGAGGGATTTTTGGGATTTTTTGAGAATTTTTGTGCCACGAGGTGGCTCCAGGGGCCGGAACTTCCAGCTGGGAAAAAATTGAGAATTGATCAGGAATTTTTGGGAGTTTTTGGAATTTTTTCTGGGATTTTTACGGGATTTTTTGGATTTTTCTAGGGTTTTTCAGAATTTTTGGGATTTTTAGATTTATAAGGGGATTTTGAGAATTTTTCATAATTTTTGAAGAGGAATTTTTGGCAAATTTTTATAAATTTTGAGCATTTTTCAGGATTTTTCTGGGATTTTTGGGAATTTTTTGGAATTTTTAAAGAATTTTTTAAGGCATTTTTCTGGGATTTTTTAGGATTTTTTTTATTTTTTTAGAGGATATTTTGAGAATTTTTTGGAATTTTTTAGGGATTTTTTGAGAATTTTTTTGAATATTTTTTATTTTTTACAGGATTTTTTTGGACAATTTTTTGGAATTTTTGAACATTTTTTCGGGATTTTTTTGGGGAATTTTTGGGATTTTTTTTGGGAATGGTTTTGGCAGCTCAGGAAGGGAGCCGTGGGCAGGAGCCCAGCTCAGAAGCTCCTGAGCGAGTGGCTCAGGGACAGACCTCAGCTGGGAAAAAAATTGGGGATTGAGCAGGAATTTTTCAGGAATTTTTTGGAGATTTTTCTGGGATTTTTTCTGGGAATTTTTAGGAATTTTTGGATTTTTACAGGATTTTTGGAGAATTTTTTGGGATTTTTAGGGGATTTTTTAATGGGATTTTTGAGAATTTTCAGAATTTTTGAGAGAGGGAATATTTGCAAATTTGCATAAAATTTTTTGAGGAATTTTCAGAATTTTTAGAAACTTTTCTGGGATTTTTAGGATTTTTTGGATTTTTTAATATGATTTTTTGAGAATTTTTTGGAATTTTATAGGATTTTTTGAGAATTTTTTTGGATTTTTTTATTTTTTACAGGATTTCTTGGACAATTTTTGGGAATTTTTTTGAATTTTTCTGGGATTTTTAAGATTTTTTTGGATTTTTTATAGGATTTTTTGAGAATTTTTTTGAATTTTTTGCTGATTTTTTAGGAATTTTTAAAGAATTTTTTTGGAATTTTTATAGGATTTTTTGAGAAATTTTTTTGGATTTTTTTTGGGGATTTTTTCCAGGATGTTTTTGGGGAATTTTTTGAGAATTTTTGGGAATGGTTTTGGCAGATGGAAGGAGCCGTGGAGGCAGGGCCAGCCCAGCTCAGGGCATGCAGTGGCTCAGGGAATGAGCCTCAGCTGGGAAAAAAATTGAGGGAATTGAGCAGGAATTTTGGGATTTTTTGGAATTTTTCTGGGATTTTTGGGATTTTTTTGGATTTTTCACGGGATTTTTTCCAGAATTTTTTGGGATTTTTGGGGATTTTTTAAAGAGTTTTGAGAATTTTCAGAATTTTTGAAGAGGAATATTTGCAAATTTTCATAAAATTTTTGAGGAATTTTCAGAATTTTTAGAAATTTTTCTGGGATTTTTTAGGAATTTTTGGATTTTTATAGGAATTTTTTGGGAATTTTTTTTGAATTTTTGAGAAATTTTTTAAAGGCATTTTTTCTGGGATTTTTCAGGAATTTTTTAGGAAATTTTTTGATTTTTTATAAGATTTTTTGAGAATTTTTTGGGAATTTTTATGGGATTTTTTCAGAATTTTTTTGGAATTTTTTTTATTTTTACAGGATTTTTTTTGACAATTTTTGGGAGATTTTTGAGGGATTTTTTCTGGGATTTTTCAAAAAGAATTTTTTTAGGATTTTTAGGATTTTTTGTGGGATTTTTTGAGAATTTTTTTATATCTTACTGGATTTTTTGAGAATTTTTGGGATTTTTAAGGGGATTTTTTGAGAATTTTTCAGAATTTTTTGAAGAGGAATATTTGCAGAATTTTCATAAAAAATTTTGAGGGAATTTTCCAGAATTTTTTAGAAATTTTTCTGGGGATTTTTTAGGATTTTTTTATTTTTTTAGAGGATTTTTTGAGGAATTTTTTGGAATTTTTAGGGGATTTTTTGAGAATTTTTCAGGATTTTTTTGGGGATTTTTGGGGAATTTTTTGGAATTTTTAAAAAGAATTTTTAAAGGCATTTTTTCTGGGATTTTTAGGATTTTTGTATTTTAAATAGGATTTTTTGAGAATTTTTGGAATTTTTGAGATTTTTGAGAATTTTTTTGGAATATTTTTTTATTTTTTTACAGGATTTTTTTTAACAATTTTTTTGAATTTTTTGGAGGATTTTTTGGTAATTTTTTGGGAAATTTTTGGGTTTTTTTGGGAATGGTTTTGGCAGCTGGAAGGAGCACGTGGGCGGGAGCCCAGCTCAGAAGCTCACGAGTGGCTCAGGGATCGGAGCCTCCAGCTGGGAAACAATTGGGAATTGAGCAGGAATTTTTTGGGAATTTTTTGGAATTTTTTAGGAATTTTTTAGGATTTTTTTGGATTTTTCACGGGATTTTTTTTTCAGAATTTTTTTGGGATTTTTTTGGGATTTTTAAAGGGGATTTTTGAGAATTTTTCATAATTTTTGAAGAGGAATATTTGCAAATTTTCATAAAAATTTTTTGAGGAATTTTCAGAATTTTTAGAAATTTTTTCTGGGTTTTTAGGAATTTTTTGGGATTTTTTTATATGATTTTTTGAGAATTTTTTGGAATTTTATAGGATTTTTTCAGAATTTTTTTGGAATTTTTTTTATTTTTTTACAGGATTTTTTGACAATTTTTGGGAATTTTTTGAGGGATTTTTCTCACGATTTTTAAAAGAATTTTTTAGGATTTTTTTAGGATTTTTTGTGGGATTATTTTGAGAATTTTTTTTATTTTTTGCTGGATTTTTTTGAGAATTTTTTGGGGATTTTAAAAGGGGATTTTTGAGAATTTTTTCAGACTTTTTGAACAGGAACTTTGGCAAATTTTAAATTTTTTTATTTTTTCACGGGATTTTTGACAATTTTTTGGAATTTTTGGAGGATTTTTTGGAAATTTTTTGGGGGAAATTTTTTGGGAGTCTTGGGGCAATTTGAGAGCGGCTTCTTAAAAATTATTTTTTATTTTAATTTTTAGGAATTCTTGCAGAATTTTTTCACGATTTTTTTTCCCTTTTTTTCCCTTTTTACTTTATTTTTCTGCGCCGATTTCTACTGAATTTTTTTTATTTTTAGGGGGAAAATTTCTGGGGCGAGTTTTGGGATAAATTTTGGGATTTTTGGAAATTCTCACACCTTGAAGAGGCGGAGAGTTGGGACCACGCCCTGGATTTTGGGGATTTCCCAGCGGATGCTCAGGGAGCCCAAATCAGCTCGACGCCATGCAGTGGGGACTGCTCAGCTCCTGCGAGGCTGGCCAAAGGTCGGGGCTCACACCCCAAATTCCGACCCCAAATCCCAAAATTCCGACCCCAAAATCCCAAAAATCCCCCCAAAAAATCCCAAAAATCCCAAAAAACCCAAAAAATCAAAAAAATTCCCAAAAAATCCCAAAAATTCCTGAAGGATAAACCAGACTCCCCAAAATTCACCCAAAATTAGGGGCTCAGAGCCAAATTCCGACCCCAAATCCCAAAATTCCAACCCCAAAATCCCAAAAATCCCCCAAAACCCCAAAAATCCCTGAAAGGTTCATCGAAATCCCCCCAAAATTCACCCAAAATTTGGGGCTCAGACCCAAAATTCCAACCCAAATCCCAAAATTCCAACCCCAAAATCCCAAAATTCCGACCCCAAAATCCCAAAAATCCCAAAATAAAAAAAATCCCAAAAAATCGGTTTAAATTCCTGAAAATTCAACTGAAATTCCCCAAAATTCTCTCAGATTTTGCCCAAAAATTCCACCCAAAATCTGAGATTTAGACCCGAAATTCCGACCCCAAATCCCAAAATTCCAACCCCAAAAATCCCAAAGTCCCAAAATTAAAAATCCCCAAAAAATCCCCAAAAAATTCCCTGAAAATTCAGCGAGAAATCCCCAAAATTCTCTCAGATTTTTCCCAAATTCCACCCAAAATCTGAGATTTTGACCCGAAATTCGACCCCCAAATCCCAAAATTCCGACCCCCAAAATCCCAAAAAGTCCCAAAATTAAAAAAATCCCCAAAAATCCCCAAAAAATTCCCTGAAAGTTCAACCAAAATCCCACAAAACTCTCTCAGGTTCTGCCCCAAATTCCATCCAAAATTCGGGGTCAGACCCGAAATTCGACCCCAAATCCCAAAATTCCGACCCAAAATCCCAAAAGTCCCAAAATAAAAAAATCCCAAAAAATCGGTTTAAAAATTTCCTGAAAATTCAGCAAAATCCCCCAAAATTCACCCAAAATTTGGGGGTCAGACCCCCAAATTCCGGCCCCCAAATCCCAAAATATCCCCCAAAAAATCCCCAAAAATCCCAAAAAACCCCCAAAAATCAAAAAAATTCCCAAAAAATCCCCCAAAATTCCCTGAAAGTTCAGCGAAATCCCCAAAATTCACCCAAAATTTCGAGGGTCAGACCCCCAAATTCAACCCCAAATCCCAAAATTCCAACCCCAAATCCCAAAAATCCCCAAAACAAAAAAATCCCAAAAAATGGAAGCTGTCAGATTCCTGAAAGTTCAACTGAAATCCCCAAAATTCACCCAAAATTTGGGGGTCAGACCCTAAATTCCGACCCCAAATCTCAAAATTACAACCCCAAAATCCCAAAAAAAATCCCCCAAAAAAATCCCCCAAAAACCCAAAAATCAAAAAAATTCCCAAAAAAATCCCCCAAAAATTCCCTGAAAGTTCAACCAGAATCCCCCAAATTTCACCCAAAAATTCGGGGGTCCAGACCCGAAGTCCGACCCAAAATCCCAAAATTCCAACCCCAAAATCCCAAAATCCCAAAATTTAAAAAAAATCCCCCAAAAATAAAAAAATCCCAAAAAAATCGGTTTAAAAATTTCCTGAAAATTCAACTGAAATTCCCCAAAAGTCTCTCAGATTCTGCACCAAATTCCACCCAAAATCTGAGATTCAGCCCCGAAATTCCGACCCCAAATCCCAAAATTCCAACCCCAAAATCCCAAAGATCCCAAAATAAAAAAATCCCAAAAAATCGGGTTTAAAATTCCTGAAAGTTCAACCAAAATCCCCCAAAATTCACCCAAAATTTGGGGGTCCAGACCCTAAATTCCGACCCCAAATCCCAAAATATCCCGCCAAAAAAAAAATCCCCAAAAATCCCCAAAAAACCAAAAAATCAAAAAAATTCCCAAAAATCCCCAAAAATTCCCTGAAAGTTCAGCAGAAATCCCCCAAAAATTCACCCAAAAATTTGGGGGTCAGACTAAAATTCCGACCCCCAAATCCCAAAAATTCCAGCCCCAAAATCCCAAAAAATCCCGAAATAAAAAACATCCCCAAAAAATCCCCAAAAATTCCCTGAAAGTTCAGCGGGGAAATCCCCAAAATTCTCTCAGATTTTTTCCCAAAATTCCACCCAAAATCTGAGATTTAGACCCCGAAATTCCGACCCCAAATCCCAAAATTCCATCCCCAAAATCCCAAAAGTCCCAAAATTAAAAAAATCCCCAAAAATCCCCAAAAATTCCTGAAAATTCAACTGAAATTCCCAAAAAGTCTCTCAGATTCTGCCCCAAATTCTGCCCAAAATTCGGGGTCAGACCCAAAATTCCGACCCCAAATCCCAAAATTCCAGCCCCAAAATCCCAAAAATCCCAAAATAAAAAAATCCAAAAAAATCCCAAAAAATCCCCCAAAAATGGAAGCTGGATTCCTTGAGAAAATTCAACAAAATTCTCTCGAATTCTGCCCCCAAATTCCACCCAAAATTCGGAGTTCAGACCCCCAAATTCCGGCCCCCAAATCCCAAAAATTCCGACCCCCAAAATCCCAAAAAAATCCCAAAAATTAAAAAAATCCCCAAAAAAATCCCCCAAAAATTCCTGAAAGTTCAGCCAGAATCCCCCAAAATTCACCCAAAATTAGGAGTTCAGACCCAGTCCGACCCCCAAAATCCCAAAAAATCCCAAAATCCCAAAAATTTTTTCCCAAATTCCACCCAAAATTTGGGATTCACCTCTAGGACTCCCAAAATTCCCCAAAAAATCCAAAAATTCCAAAAAATTCCCAAATTCCCCAAAAATTCCCAAAATTCCCCAAAATTCCTTTCAAAATTCTAAAAATTCCCCAAAATTTCCCCAAAATTCCCAAAATTTCTCCCCAATTTCCACCCAAAAATTTGAGATTCTCCTCCAGGGTCCCAAAATTCCCCAAAAATTCCCAAAATTCCCAAAAATTCCCCCAAAAATTCTAAAATTCCCCAAATTTTCCCCCAAAAATTCCCAAAAATTCCCAAAATTCCCCAAAATTTCTCAAAAATTCCACCCAAAGGTTGGAGTTCACCTCCCAGGACTCCCAAAATTCCCAAAAAATCCAAAAATTCCAAAAAAAATTCCCAAATTTCCCAGAAAATTCCGAAAATTCCCAAAGAAATTCCCAAAATTCCCCCAAATTCCTCCCAAAATTTGGAGTTCTCTTCCCAGAATTCCCCAAAAATTCCCCAAAATTCCCAAAATTCCCCAAAAATTCCAAAATTTCCCAGAAAATTCCCAAAATCCCCCCAAAGTTCCCCCCAAAATTTTTTATTCACCTCCCAGGACCCCCAAAATTCCCCAAAAATTCCCCAAAAATTCTAAAATTCCCCAAAATTCCCAAAAGTCCCAAAATTCCCAAATTCCCCAAATCCCCCAAATTCACCTGGCGGCTCCTTTGGGCTACGTGGCTGCAGTCAGGGACGTTGAGGGAGGCTGGCTGGGAGAATTTTTTTTGGGGGAAAAATTTAGGGAATTTTAGAGAAAATTAAGAATTTTTGAGAGTCACCCACTGGCTGCAGGTTCTGGGATTCTGCCCAAAAATTCCCAAATTTTCCCCAAATTTCACCTTTTGGGGGGGGGGAGGTGCGTGAGCTTCAGGAAAAGCCGAATTCTGGAAGAATGTCACTTGGAAATTCCCAAAAATTTTTGGGGAAAATTCTCAAAATTTTTGGGAGGAAAAATCTCAAAAAAATTTGGGAATTTCCTCAAAGAAATGGAAATTTCATCCCAAAAAAATTCCCCAAAATTTGGGATGTTCCCCAAATATATGAGGTGGAAAAAGTGGGAAAAGTACACGGGAAAATTTATCTAAAAAGTGGGAGATTAAAAAATATATAAATAATGAGGGAAAGATTAATTAAAAATAAAAAAATCGCAAAATTTGAGGAAAAGTTATTGTTTAAATCTCCAGAAAAATTGAGTTTAAAAATCTAAAAAAGAAAAAATAAATGAGGAAAAATCTCTAAAAGATTCACTAAAATTAACAAAAATTCCAAGAATTGAAAATTAAAATATCAGAAAAATTATTCAAAAATCTCCCCCAAAATCCCAAAAAATCCTCAAATATGCCCAAGAGTAAAAAAATCCAGAGAAAAATCAGAAAAAAATCCCAAAAATTCCCAAAAATCTCCAAAATCAGAAAAAATTTTAAAAATCAAGGAAAAATACCAAAAAATCGGAAAAAATCCCAAAATTCAGAAAAATCAGGGAAAATGCTCTGAGGAATCCCAAAAATCAGAAAGAAATTCCCAAAAATTCCCAAAAAAATTCCCCAAAATTCCCCAAATTTCCCAAAAATTACAAAAATCAGAGAAAAAATCGGAAAAAGTCCCCAAAAATCCAGAGAAAAATCCAGGGAAAATGCCCTCAAAAAAATTCCCAGATTCCCAAAGAATTTCCAAAAGATTCCCAAAAGCTCCAAAAGGAATCAGAGAGAAAAACTTTCACAAAAATCAGAGAAAAAATCCCAAAAATCAGAAAAAATCCCAAAATCAGAAAAAATCAGGGAAAATACTCTGAAAAATCCTAAAAATCAGAAAGAAATTCGAAAAAATTCCCAAAAAAGTCAAAAATTCGAGTTTCCAAAGTTACACAAAATCAAGAAAAAATTTTTAAAATCAGAAAAAATCCCAAAAATCAGAAAATATATAAAAATCCAAGAAAAATCAGGCCAAATGCCATAAAAGATCCCCAAAAATCCTCCCAAGGAAAATATCCCAAAAGGATTCTCAAAAATCCCAAAAGATTCCAAAAATCCAAGAAAAATTTAAAAAATCAGAAAAAATCCCAAAACATCAGAAAAAAATCCCCAAAATCCAGAAAAAAATCAGGAGAGGAAATGCCCTCATAAAATCCCAAAAATCAGAAAAAATCCCAAAAAAAATTCCCCAAAAAATTCCCCATGTTCAAAAATTCCCAAAAATTCAAAATCGGAAAAACTTTAAAAAGAAATCGGCAGTCCCCAAAAGAATCAGAAAAATCCCCAAAATCAGGGAAAATGCCCTCAAAAGTCAAAGGATTCAAAAGGATTCCCAAAATTTCCAAAGGTACTCCCAGTCCCTCAGTTCCCCAGCCCAGGGTACATGATGCTCACCTCCCAGGACTCCTTCTCCACAGTCCGGAAGGAGGCCGAGGCAGGGAGGCCGGAGGGCTGGGATCTGAAATCCATCACACCTGGCACTGCATCAGGGGTCATCTGAGAGTCCCAAAAATTCCCAAAATTCCCAAAATTCCCAAATTCCCAAAATCCCAAAAAATCCATCCCAAAAGTCCCAAAAATCCCAAAGTTCCCCCAGAGGTGGGATCTAGATCCATCACCTGGTACTCGCATCAGGGTCATCTGAAATCCCAAAAAAATCCCAAAAAAATCCCAAAAAGTGCAAAATTCCCAAAAATCCAAAATTCCCAAATTCCAAAAAATCCCAAAAAATCCCAAAAGTCCCAAAAATCCCAAGAGTTCCCCAAAGTTGGGATCTAGGTCCATCACCTGAGTGCTGCATCAGGGTCATCTGAAATCCCAAAAAAATTCCCCATCCCAAAAAACCCCAAAAATCCCAAAATCCAAAATTCCCAAATTCCCCAAAAATCCCAATGTCCCAAAATCCCAGAATTCCCAAAATTCCCCAAATCGGGGATCTAAGTCCATCACCCTGGTGCTGCATCAGGGTCATCTGAAAATCATCCCAAAAAAATCCACAAAAATCCAAGATTCCCAAAAATCCAAAATTCCCAAATCCCAAAAATCCCAAAAAATCCCAAAAGTCCCAAAATCCCAGAAATTCCCCAAATCGAGGGATCTAGGTCCATCACCTGGTGCTGCATCCAGGGGTCATCCTGAGAAATCCCAAAAAAATCCCCAAAAAATCCCAAAAATCCAAAATTCCAAAATCCAAAATTCCCAAAAAATCCCAAAAATAAAAAAAAATCCCAAAAATTCCCCAAATTGGGATCACCAGGTCCCATCACCACGGGTGCTGCATCCAGGGGTCATCACAGAAATCCCCAAAGAGATTCCCAAAATTCCCAAAATTTCCAAAAATCCAAAATTCCCAAATTCCAAAAATCCCCAAAAAAATCCCAAAGGGATCCCAAAATTCCCCAAAATCGGGGATCTAGGTCCATCACCTGAGGTACTGCATCAGGATCATCCTATGAGAATCCCAAAATTCCCAAAGGCTCCCAAATTCCCAAAAGTCCCAAAATCAAAAAAATCCCAAAAAATCCCAAAATTCAAAATTCCCCAAAATCCAAAAATCCCCAAAAATCCCAAAATCCCAAAATTCCCAAATCAGGGATCTGGGTTCTACACCTGGTGC